>BMAO01034623.1:0-30859 GCA_019973975.1 Trichonephila clavata
AAAATTTTTTTTCCTCGAACTGCTACTTCATTTTAAATTAAAGAACTATGGAGGGTGATACGTTCCGGCAGGAGTCCCCTAGCAACACTCCAACACCCAAACTCACTTGTCACGAATTTGATATAACCCAAGTACAGCAGTTTTTCAAATTTCATAGATTGTTTTGACCAGAAATGCCTGGAACACAAATTGGATGACCAATAGAAAAAGCAAAATTTCATCAGATATCTCACTGGTGTTTATCTAAAGTTTTGGTACTATAGCAAGTTATTTGAAAAAACATACGAAGAGAGCAAAAAACTTTTAACAAGTGTTTTTGATATCACGAAACAAGAGGAGATACAAAGATATCATCAATTAAAATTAAAGAATAAAGAAGAATTAAATTTTTTCATGGAGAAACTCTCATTGGGAAAAAGAACTACGATGATAGTTCCATAGTGGAACACCTGATAGTATCCAGCCCCAGATACTTGCAAAAATTCCTCGTTATCAAAAAAGATTTCGACCCCTTGCGAATGGATTCAGACGATGGGTCAACTTCTTGCAGTAATGCCAGATAATCCTATCCGAAATGTGAATGAACCTAAAAGTTTTAACTACGGGAATGATCATCAAGCATACGGCAGCGTACCCAGAAACACAGATCCAAAACAACAACATTTCCCATCAAGAAGACATCAACAACATCAATCGCACGTGATGCAACAAGTAAATCGGCATCAACGTTATCAACATAGACAGTCGGTGACACAAAACCGATATTATTTCCCCCCACCGAGAAGCACTCATGAGGATTATCATCTGCGAGAATGAAAATTAGTCATTGACTAAATCAGGGGTGGCCAACCTTTTTGGGAAGCGTGCCACAATCTGATAAAAAAAAATACGCGTGTCACTTTCAACTTTTCCATCAAACTAAAAAATATACAAAAGTGAAAAAATGTTACTTATATGCAGAGGCGGATTAAGGTAGTTGGAGGCCCATGGCGGTAAAAGGTTTGAGGCCCATGGGCTTAAGAGTCGAAAAACTAAAATATTGAAAAGTCGCTTACTTTAAATGCTCAAAATAAAATGTTTTGCTATAAAAAACTCATCGGCTAAAAAAAAAATCTTAACTGTATATAAAAAAATTTAAAAACCTTACTTAAGAGCTAATAGTTTTGCTATACGGTTTGATATCTTTGGCAAATTCATCTCAATTATTTTTGCCATATCTATTTTGTCCAAAACATTTTATACTGTATATAATATGGCCATGTTGTTCAATTTGTCTTTCCCCCCATAGTAGCTCTTAAATTATTTTTAACACGTTTTAAAACTAAAAAAGATCATTCGCCTGATGCATTCGATATCGGTATTGTTAAAAATATTTTCAAAAGTTTTTCTACATTAGGATTTCTCTTGCATCTTGATAAATTTCTAGCGGGGGTTTCATTGTATCCTCGTTTTTTTCTTTCATTTGTTCCAAGGTGGCGTGGTTGATTTGTCACTGACCTTTGCACTCATCAAGCTTGGGGCCCCTGGCGGCCGCCAGGTCCAACACCCGCTTAATCCACCACTGCTTATAGGCGTATTATGGGTAATTTACACCAAAAACATACTTTTAAATGCAAGTTCTATATAGTGAAAGTGTAAAAAGAAAAAGGTATAACAAATAAAACAAAAGTAGAAACTTAAATGTTATTGTTGATAAATTTTTACAGGATCAATCAGTTAGCTAAGGTACAAAATAAAAATAAGTAACTTGAAACATTTAATTTTAAATGATTACTAAGCAGTCTCTTAATGTGGCTTTTGAATTTGTAGTTTTTTTTCTGAATCATCTATATTTGGATTATAGTTCGTGAAGATGCTAACAAATTTAGGTGTTTTAGATGCATATCAGTTAATTCTGAGAGATATTTTGATTTAATTACGTTCATATAACAGAAAACATTTCTTCACAAACTAATGTTGATTCAAACCTACAACAATATCTGACCACTAAATCATGTAAATTTGGAAAATTACTTGGTGGCACAAATTTCCAAAATTCGATGTAATTCGGATCATTTGCGGTTAAAATAATTTCCTTATATTTGCTTTTTAGAGTAATATGGTGCTGTAGGTCAATAATTTCAATTTGTACCTGAAGTGGGTAACAATTAATGTCTTGAAGAGAAATCGAAAAAGGATTAGTGAAAAGTTCAGTATTTGTTTATCATCTTTAAATTCCTCAAACCTGGCACTGAAAGAATCCTGCAAAATGGACATTAAATTTTTGTATCTATCATAGTTCGGAACATTACTAACTTTGGCAAATAATTCCTGCATGAATGGGAAATGAGTTAATTTTTTTTCTCCAAAATCCAGACAAAAAGGCAAAACTTTGTTTACAAAAGAAGACATATGACCAACTAGGGTAAGAAAAATACAATTTTTCCCCTGTAATCTTAAATTTAAGTTGTTTAAATGTTCCATTATATTTGTAAGAAAAGCTAAATCCCACAGCCAATTTTCACTCCTGAGGAGTGAGTATTCACTGGGCAGTTCATCGTTTTCTTTCAGATATTCTAAAACACATTCCCTCAAACAAAATCTCGAACTTCCTTTGGAAAGCTAATACACACTCTAATGAAGGAGTAACTCGCCATTTCCCCCCGTTTCTTCGGGGAAAAGTGTACGAAATCTTCGTCGATTCAGAGCACGAGCTCGTATTTTGTTGATACAGCGAACTACGGCGTCAACAACGGAAGACAAGTTTAAGTCCTTGGTACAAAGAGCTTCTTGATGAATAATACAAAGATACTTGAAAACTTTTCTTCCCAAATAATTTTCAAGCAATGCAACAAAACCTTTCATTCTGCCAACCATGTAAGGCGCTCCATCTGTGCAAACGCTGTCTAATTTTGTCCATTCTATGTTAACTTCAATTATATTTTTAAGTTCCTTAAAAATGTCTTCACCTATAGTTAAAACCAGTTGGCGCAAATCATGAAGTTCTTCCACAGTATCAAAATTATTATTCGTGTAACGCACAAAGATCTTAACTGCGCATTGTCAGTGATATCACAGCTTTCATCCAAGGTTAATGAAAAATATTTGCAATTTTGAAGTCCAGAGACAATTTGCGTTCCAACATCCTGGACCATGTCATCTATATACGACGCATGACGGTATTTCTAGACAAAGCTATTTTATTAACCATATTTTTGACATTAAGATCACCGACATTTTGGCCGAAAATTAAAAGGCTACTTTTTATTATCTCTTCTCCGTCTTTTCGATGTCGAAGGTTTACTCATAAACATATTGAAAAAATATAAATAAATAAAACAACTCCACTCAACGCTAAAATCTAAAAACAATTTTAGAAAAGGAGAAAAGCTAAACGTCTTGCTAAACAGAGTTTAAAATCAACTGAGTCTGACAGCTAGAAACAATTTGCCAATGTTACGCTGCAAATTTCCTAGGCTCCAAATACAGCATTCTGATTAGTCATGGATGCAAGTTCACGCTCCCTATGCTTTATATAACGGCTACTTTGTGCAGATAGAATTACTTCTACCGATCAACAACCGCGCTCCTAATATATTGCAGAATTACTTCTTGACATTACAGAAATCGCAAATAGCCAACATCTCCGGAAAAACCTTTTTATTTGACATCACGCTGACAGCCAAAAGCTATAAACTTCAGCACTGCATGAGGAAGCTGAAATTCGAGTGGAAATCTGAGATGTTAAAAATTAACCGCCCCTGAGAGAGGGTGACTTTTTGGCAGATTCAACTGTCCGAGAGAGAGAGAGAGAGAGAGAGAATTTATTTGTTTTTAGTCTCACGTTACTCATCATAACGTTACAATGCTGTATAATTGTGAGTTTTGGAGCATGATCTCATTTTTGGCGCTTTACTAAAGAAAAGAAAAATCTTGCTTAGCACCCTTAAAATCTCATGATGAAAATTTCTGTTTTTTACATATTCTCTTCATGACATTTTTATTGTAATTCAATTAATTCAGTAATATTTTCCTAATTTTTTTGTAATTTTTCAATAAGTCTTCGCGAGTCACAGTACTCCCGCGTACCACAATGTGGCACGCGTGCCGCGGGTTGGCCACCCCTGGACTAAATGGTATGTTCCAAACACTTTTTTATTCTAGTTGACACGGGAAGCAATGTGTCATTAATTCCAATAAATTTATTTAAAAAGCTTAAAAATTTCAAAACTTTAAAAAATAGTGATGTAAAAATAAACCAAACTTGTGGTACTATTGATCCCAAAGGTATATGTACTGTTTATATGAAAATTGGAATTTTATCTAAAAAAGTAGATTTGTTTGTAGTTGATACTGAATCGCCTTATATTATTTTAGGACTTGAATATTTACATTTATTTAAACTTTATATTAGTATTAGTAAAATTTCTGTTTTTCAATTTGGTGAAAAAATTTCAGTAATATTAGATATGCAAATGGTAAGTGTGTCAGTGAGTTGAGAACATATCATGGGACATATTGCAAACCTCTTAATAATAATAAAATTATGAATCATTTTAGTGCTGATCATGAGTGTAATATTAATTTTAAAGGTAATAAAGATTTAGATGAAATACCAGACAGCCCTGAAGCTGATCTGGGAAGAGATTGTTTGACCCATTCATAGTTGTTGAGGACACAGTACCAAAACAAACTAGTGAGCAATGGGAAAATGTAGCCCAACATTTAGACAAATTTCAAGATGTGTTTTCTCAAAATAAATATGAGGTAGGTTGTATCAATTTGGAATCCCAAAGAATTCATTTAATCTCAGACCTACCTATAAGTTTACGCCCCTATAGAAACAGTCAACAAGAATCTAAAAAAATACAAACACAAATAGAAGAATTGTTAAAAGCAGGTTTTATTAGACCCTCCTATAGCCCATATGCTGCCCCTGTATTTTTAGTATACAAAAAAGACGAAGGAAAAAAAAAATCAAGATTATGTATTGATTATAGAAAACTAAATGAAATAACAAGAAAAGATTCCACCCCTGTTGTAATGTCTTCATTGTTTTCTTAATCTACTTTCTTTTTACTTCACAAGACAGCATGTCGTGCCAAAAGAACAGAGTTCTATTTTTCTAAATACAGCAAAAACCCAAGCGCTATCCACCACGGTTAACACAAAACTCAAGAAACTATCTTTTCTTGGTACCAATTTCAGTCCAGTGTCCAAAACAAACGAAGTCCCTCCTTTTTTTCCCTGTCCATTCCGTTGTAAAGCCCTTTACCCCACAAAATAGCAACCCCACCCCCCGCGAATGCGGGAATGTCGCCCACTCTCAAAGAATCTACCACCAGCAGTAGCCATCCACTGCACCTGTACCCCTAATAGACTTTGTAATTGATAATTTAACTCGTGCTAAATTTTTCTCTACACTTGACTTAACAAATGGATATTGACACATAAAAATTCATGAAAAAGATGCTGAGAAACTTGCTTTCACAACTAATTTTGGACTATATGAATGGTTAAGACTTCCATTTGGCTGGAAAAATTCCCAGCTGTTTTCCACACAAAGGACAATAAGAGAAATTTAACAAAAATATCAATTAACTTTTGCTTTAAACTATTTTGATGATACTATAATTTTTTCACAATCTCGGGAAGAGCGTTTAACCCATTTTGAAACAATATTTCAAATTTGTCAAAAAGAAAACATTAAACTAAAAAAACCTAAGTGTTAGTTTGCACAGGAAAAAATTAAATTTTTAGGATATGAAATCATATAAAGTCATTATTCACCAAGTAATCCAAATATTGAAACAATAAGAAAATTAACACTACCTAAAGATGTAAAGGAACTGCAAAGGTTTCTTGGTTCCATGAATGTTTATCAAAAATTTATCAAATATGCAAAAGTTAGATACCATTAAATGAATTACTTAAAAAAATGCAGTTTGGAAATGGTCAAAAGATTGTCAAAATGCTTATCAAAAATTACAAAATTGTTTAATATCAAAACCTATAGTTAAACTTTATAATTCACAATATCCCTCCCTGTCACATGTTTTGTGATGCACACCAGGATTTAATAGGTGTAGTTTTAAAACAACAACACCCAGATGGAACACTTTACTCCATAGTTTATCATTCAAGACAAATACTTAAACATGAAAAAAATTATATCATTTCAGAAAAAGAATGTTTGGCTATTATAGATACTTTAAGACAAACTTCACTGTGGATCCAAATTTACAATACATACTGATCATGCTGCTTTGCAAAGGCTTAAAAGTGTAAACCATCTAACTGAATGTTTATTTCTGTGGAGTTTAAAACTTTCTCAATATGAATATTCAATAGTTTATATAAAAAGTAAATTAAATGTTGAAGCAGATATGTTGTCGAGAAGCCCTGTATGTCACTATATCTCACCCATTTGTTATTTTTTAAATACTGATGAAATTATTAAATATCAAAATTCAGAGAACATGAAAGATCCAAAGTATAACCTCTTGAGACCCGAGAAGTAATTCCTCAAAATATTTATCAAATTTTCTTGGTGTGTACTTAAAATGGAACTATTAAAAGGAAAAAAACAAAAAAAGTACATTTTAAAATTTTTTATTTATGTTAATTAAGTAGTACCCAAAAGGGTATCGTGGAACTACATGCATATAATGCAACAAAGTTAGTTGTTATGGAATTCAAAGAAGAAATTCCTGTTTTGTAAGCACAGATACAAGTCACATTTAATGCATCTTCATTCTGGATTTTCCTGGGCATCCTGGAAAGCGACACTTCATTTGATTTTCTCTTTTTACACGTTCCGGAAAGTGGCCAGTTCGGTCTTGCCGTACATCATTCACAGGCAAAGGAACAATTTATTGAGTTTTTTTCGTTGAGGTCTTTCCTGTACGGCTTCTTCAGAAACTTCTGCTTTTATTAAGCTCTCAGCTATCACAAGCTTGAAGTCTATCAAATGAAGTCTATTTTTAGAGGAATTTTACATTGCTTGCAATGTCGAATATACATAATAAAAGCATTGCAGGTGGCCATATTCAAAAAAATGTGCAAAGACACGCATTGTCTATTTCTTGGTCCGTGTGGATATCCGGTGATAAGAGGTAAATTTGTCCATCATATCAACACCTCCCATGTAAGTATTATACGTCCTTTCAATGGAAGGTTGTCTGACATCTACTCTCTGTCTTTGTTCTTTTGCCCATCTTTTGCCGCTGCTTTCAGGTTTGATACCAAATGCACTTGACAAAAGAAGTACAGATTTCTTGTCTTTCCATTTAACATAACAAGCTTTTCCATCCTCACGACTTCGAAAAACTGATGAACCTCTCTCCATATAGGTGAAAGCTTTCGGCGACACCATCAGTACGGTTGGTCATTACAGTGCCAGTTAAATATAAGTTTCTACTCCCGAGGTAATCTAAAATTGCTAGTGCTGTAAAATATCTGTCGGTGAATAAATGGGTTACTTTGGCTGTTGGTATAGTACCAACCAAATGTTTCACAACTGTTCCTCCCAAACCATATAATTGCTTGTCTTCAACTGGAACTGTATCAGCTCCTGTATAAATTAAAAAATCCAAAACAAGCCCATCTGGTGCAGCAAGTACAAAGATTTTTAATCCTACAGGGTTTGGCTTGGATGGTAAGTATTGTCTCATAGGGCACCTACCAGAAAACGGCATCATCTGTTCATTGACAGACATTCTGTCCGAGGAAGTGTCAAACAAGCATTTCTAAAAACTTCTAAAATTGGACGAACTAAAAACAGTATCTCTTTTTTGACTTTCTGTTATATTGTTTTTATCTACAAAATGCAATGTATTCCTTAGATCAAAAAAATCTGTTACGATTCATGTTTTCTGTAATTGTAGGCACATTGCATGTTTTTGACCAATACATCCTGACTTGAGGCATTTGCAGCACTCCCATGATGATATGTATTCCTGCAAATGTTTTTACCTCTTTTAAATCGATACTGGTGTAACGATATCCTTTTTTTTCAAAAGCATAAAAATTTGTGTTTATTCCACACTTCTTTCCAAAACTTTTCAGGAAAAAAATTAGTAAAATATTTTGTAGGAAATAAAATTTCACCTTGAAAGCCAGTATCTCTAAATTCAACAGGTAAGTCATCCAGATTAAAATTCATCTATCTGTAGAAGAAAAATAAATATACATATATGAATAAATGAAATTCCAGGAAAAACTTTCGATTGTCATAAAAATAAATTTCACACCTTTGAAGTAATTTTTTTTTTTTTTACCATCAAAAATACTTACTCAGAATTGTCCCGTTTCGTTCTAATTCTCTTTCTTTTTTGTCCTGCTTTTGATGTGGAAGGCTGTTCTATTTCTTCTGATGTTAGAATGCTTTCCTTTTCAAGATGTTCCGAATCAGAATTCTGGAATATTTTCAAAGTTTGGATCATCAATATCGGAAAGTTCACCATCACTTTGTGCAGGCAATTCTTGGATTTCTGCATCCGTCAAATCTTTTACTAAAAAAAATGAAAATCATATTTATCGTCGTCACTCTACTTCGATTCCAAGGTACCCAATCGGGTACTTTTGTTTCTAAATGAAAGAAATCGTAAATAACTACAAAGCAAATTTCCAAAAATGCATGTAGAATAAAGCTTATACACTTTTTAGTTGTAAAAAAGATTAAAAACCTAATTATTATATTTATTAATATTAAAAAAATGAATTCACTTACCTCTTAGCCGGTTGAGACGCCATTTTCTTCCCTTTCTCTACTTTAAGATCAATATTAAGGTAACTGGGACGTCTGCGAGAAGGAAAAATGAACTTTTTTGCACCAAATTTAAATGGTTCTCACTTAAATTAAAAGCAATGGAAGTAAAATTTTTGCGTTGAGTTATCTGTATATTTATATACTTGTTAATGTAAAAAAAATGTCATTTTAAATTACAAATAAATCTGCAAGAGCAATAATTAATCGATAACTATTTTTTTTAAATTTTCAATCATGTTCTTACCTTTAGGTACATTTTGCATAAAATCTACTGCATAAATAGCTATAAAATTTCACGGAGTTTTTGTAACCATAACAATCCATAAAATAAACGAAATAAAATTTCAATATATATATATAAATTTGTAAAATTTTTTAAGTAAGTGATTTAAATTTCTTTCAAATTTTATGCAGAAATTGTGCTATATCTAAAATTTGTGGATGTTTTTTTTTTTTTAAAAAATCGTTCACTTTGTTTAAAATTTGTGGATCTTATAGCATACAAAATATCAGCACTATAGGTATGGTATATTTTGAGGAAAGTGTACCGGAATCACCAAAAAATGCATTTTGAGAAAATTGCAAATAAAGATATTTTCATCTATGATTTGTAAAATAATATTTTTTTAAAACAATATGAAGCCATACCATTATTAATTGGATTATTTTGCATCATTTCTCAGTTTTTAAATTGTAAGTTTAAAATTCTAGATTCTTTAGAAGTCTTTTTAATTGCTCTTTCCCTATTTCATCATAAATCTGTAGAAGACAATTATCAACGATTCCCACCTTCTTCCATTCAAAATACCAAAGTTTTATGTGTCTATAACTTTTAGTGTTTTTACTTCACTTTGAACATCATCATTACAGGATATTACAAAATTTTTCCTCATGATTCACTTGATTTATAGTTTAAGAATTTCACTGAGTATTTATAAATACAAAACTACACTTAAGAGCCAAAACATTATGACCACCCCTACATTTTGCAATGAACTGCCTGGATGACGTGGAAGGCACGCGATAAGGTGGTAGTGGTATTTAACTGCTGCTGGAGAGTCTGAAGAATCATTCTTTCACTTACTTCTGTTTGTGATGGGAAAGGCTGCGGATCTAAGCGACTTTGATAGAGGGCAGATTGTAATAGCTCGAAGGCTCGGAACAAGTATTTCCGAAACTGCGACTCGTGGGTTATTTGCGATCTACAGTTGTCAGTACTTACGTAAAGTGGATGAATGATGGTGAAACCAGCAGTAGATGACATGGTGTTGGACATCCACACGCAATCAAAGAAAAAGGTCGTCGGAGACTGTCTCGCATGGTGAAGCAAAACCAGGGCCAGACAGTGGCTCAGCTGACAGCCCAATACAATGCAGGACCAAGTAGAATAGTATCGGAGCACACTGTTCAGCGGACACTCTTGGATATGGGGTTACGCAGCGAACGTCCCACTCGAGTGCCTTTGCTGACCAAGCGTCATCGCCAACTGCGCCGGGCCCGGAAACATTGCGACTGGTCCATGGATCAGTGGGAGAGAGTTGCCTGGTCAGATGAATCACGGTTTGTCATTCATCACGCCAATGGCCGTGTCAGGATACGCCGTCTTCCAGGCGAACAGTTGCTCCCTCAATGTACAGTAGGTCATATACAGGTCGGTGGTGGCGGTATTATGCTTTGGGGGACGTTCTCTTGGGCGTCTCTGGGACCCGTGGTTGTGGTAGAGCAGACCATGAATGCTACAGGGTATCTGAACATCATTGCGGACCAGTTGCACCCTTACATGGCCTCTGTTTTTCCAGCTGGAAATGGAATGTTCCAACAGGACAACGCCCCGTGTCACAAGGCTAAAATTGTGTTGGAGTGGTTCCAGGAACATGATGCTGAATTCCAGTTAATGTCCTGGCCGCCTAACTCACCGGATCTCAATCCGATAGAACACATTTGAGATGTCATGGGACGGCAGCTCAGAGTTGAAAGAGAGTCTCCGGCCATCTACCAAGGACTTGTGGCATTCATGCCAAGGCGAATTGAAGCTGTGTTGCGCTCCAAAGGTGGGCCAACTCGTTATTGACAAGGTGGTCATAATGTTTTGGCTCTTGAGTGTAGATGTAACCAACATTTCAATAAACAAAATTTTTTAACTAATCATTTAAATTTTTCTTAATTTTTGCATAAAAAATGTATAATTTTCAATAAACTTGAACACACACACACACACGATGTAGAAAAATTACGTTTTTCGAATAGAAAAATTAGTTTTTTTACAATGCATATTAAAAACACTAAGGATTTTAAAGAAAGTGTACCTGGGTCACATTTACGCACATGTGTTTACAATTTTAAAATTCAATTTTCTAGCGTTCTTTTTATCGAATTCTCATAAATAATACTTCTATAGATGCAACAAATTGCCCTCTATTTTTAAAAGTAAACCAAAAAAAAAATGCAAAATTTGAAGCACCTTCACGTCCCAATTACCTTAACTTATGCATGTGAAACTTGGTCCATGTCTCAAGCAGATGAGAACATGATAAATATCTACGAAAGGAAGAATTTAAGATTTATTTTTGGATGAATTCAAGAAAATGGCACGAGGCGAAGATCAAATTTCGAGTTCTATCAATCATATAAAGAATCTGACTTCGTTAACTTCATCAAAATACAGCGAATTCAATAAGCAGGCCACGTTGTCAGAATGGATGAAGACCACATCTCTAAAAAAGTCTTGAATGCCCAACCAATTGGCACATGAAGAAAGGGCAAGCCATATCTTAGATGGATTGATGGCCTAGAAAAAGATCTCCTAGTTTTGAGAACTAAGAATTGGAGAACACTAGCAGGAAGAAGGCTAGCTTGGAAAAGGCTTCTTGAGAAGACGAAGGCCCACCCTGGGCTGTCCAGCCACTGAAGGAAAGAAGTTATTGCAAGTGCCATTCCACCAAGGTGCGAAATATCTGAATACTTGCAGTCCCGGTTTATTTATTGGGTGCTTGGAGCGGGCACCCAGGGCTCGAAAAAGCTAGACAAATTTCGATCCGCCAGTGCCTGTAGATCTTCTGCATCAAGGGCCCGAAATGAGTTTAAATAGGCATTGAATACTCGTTCATCTTGAGTGTTACTTTTACAGTAGAACGTCGTTTATCTGAATCGATTGGGACCGGACACCGTTCGGATACGTGATTATTCGGACAACTGAAAACTGAATGCAATCCATGCAGTATATGAAACCGGACAGAAATTGTTGACTTTCCAACATTATAAAATTGTGCTAGAGACTCTCCTCTTTCTCCCTTCGCGAGAAGGTTCAATATTTCAAGTTTAGTCTCTTTCAAGACGTTGCGCTTCCGTTTTGAATTCGAAGCCATAGCAGTTCACAACTTAACAAAATAGCACGTATACATCCTCTCTCTTAGAAACAAACTGACCTAATATTCAGCGCAGATGTTTATCAAATCACACAACTGAAATTCCCCAAATATTCCTCACCCATCACTTTTGGCCTCACGCGAAAGAACTGCTGAGCATTGCATTGATCGAAAACGTATCCCGAAATTGGTCTGGATATTTGAAGCTCCGGATAAACGACGTTCTACTGTAATTATTTTGGAGATTATGTCGGTGAAGTTTACAGTGTTACATTCCAGGGTTATTTGATGTAGCTTTTGATTGTTTCATTACTGTGTGTGTGATTACCAATCAATTACTTTTTAAGATTTGTTTTTTTATGGAATGCCGAGAATTGTATCGTGTAATAAAACGACAGTGTGTGTGATCCCTTTCAAAAAATAATTTTCAAATACATAATTACTGCCAGAACCAAAAATAGTCGAAAAGCATATCATAAGATTTATGAGTGAAGGTATTTAACTGTACCAGTCACAAGAGTTGTATTAAGAATAATCTGTTAAACCATCTCAACAAAATCATTACTATGATCAAATCCTCAAATCGGCGAGTGATTATGCCTACCATCTTCGCTCAGTTTTGACTTGATTTTAATTTATATCGCATTGTGAAGCAACACAAGAGCTACTGTTCCTAAACCTAATAAGTTTGAAGCACCATCACATGATGAGGACAACTGAGTTGGCATCCCCTCTCCAAGTTTCCACACTACGCAAAAGGGAAGACTTTGAGCCCCCACAAATTTAACATGCATTATCCTCTCTAAAAGGCAGGTTTTCAATTGCACTAGGGCTCGAACTCATGACACGCCAATCATGGGTCAATATCCATAACCACTAAGTCACCACGGCCACAAAGTTCTGTGATAGAATTACTTACAAGATAGAATCACATGCCAAGGTAATTATACAAGAAAAGAGCGTCTTGAATGGTGCAAGCTGACAAGTTGCTAAGCATTAAAAAGTTGTGTACAGAAGGGGGAGGGTCAATCCCCCCATAGACCTACAGATTTTTTATTTTTACCGCAGGGATTACCCCTCAGCACTTTCGTCTATATGTTTTTAGAATGTCATGCCCCACCTACAAGAGAAGTTTGTGTACGACACTGGTCATGTTAGGTGGATCAATGGGCTTATTATCAGCAGTTATGAATAGTAATGGCATCTACTGATCTAAAAAAGCAGTAACAGAGTGAATGGCATTCTCAGTGTATTTCTTCCCTCTCCCTCAAGATAAATCTTTTAAACAGCTTGCATAAATTGTCATGTGTATCGAAAAATTTAATTTAATTTATAAAGAAAAATATTGTGTGGACTAATACCCATCTGGTCACCCAAAGTGTGCTTTTTAGCCGGCGAGGAGGTGTTCCTGGGTGAGTCATCTCCTGGCAAGATCACCTAAGGCATGAAGGCCATTCCATTATGCTCATCTAAGGTCTGCCGGTGAAGGAGCGAAGTCAGCCTTCTACCTATGATGCTAACATCTTGCCAAGGTGCTCCTGGTTTTTGGACCAACAGAAGATGTCAAATTACCCTCCTTTACCATGAACCTTGATTCTATAGCTAATCATACTGCCTCGCCCGTCGTGCAGGTTAATAAGGTTCGCGTTCCGAGTTAGGCAGAGGGCATGAAGAAAAATATTAAAATCAATAAAGAAAAAATCTCAAGCACAACATTTAAACATTAATACAATTTATTATAAAATAAATAACAGTTTCAACAAGACAAAAAAACCAGTAAAATTAGTAAGAATTATTTTTAAACAATTTAAATTAGAATAGTAAAATTTCTTTCGTTCATGGTCTACAAGATAATACATACCAATTTTAAATTTCACATAAAATTTTCATATTCATCTGTAATATTTTAATCAGAATGTTCTAAAATAAATATAAAGCTTTCTAATCACAGCTATCACTAGACACGGATATGTCATGAACTTGCAATACTGTTTTTGAAACTGAAACATCTTTGAGAAGATTGTAATATATAGACGCTTGCTTTCGCAACAATAAACAAGGAGATTTTTGAAAATTCTTAAGGAGGGAACCTAAAAGTAATTGCATCTCTTCAGGCCTTATGAAAAAAAGTTTGACAGCTGTTGTTAACAAAACACTCATCAGTTTTTCATTTTCAAAGATTTGTTCATCATTTATAAATCGCTCAAGTATGTATGGTGAATCACTAATTTCCTTACCATACTTTCCAATGAATTTCAATAAACAAAGCTTTGATTCCATATTATTAGCCTTATGGGCATGTTTAGAAACAGCCGAAAGAACACATTCTTTAATGTTCTTACTACCATTTAAGTCTATTACACTCAGCGCATTTAAAATATTCTCACTTAAGTCATTATGTTGAATATCCATTAAATTAACAAAAGTATTTAAATAATTCTTAAGTTCAGGATACTGCTTAATCAAAGAGGTAAAACTGTTGATAGCTTGATGAGACACCTCTTTGGTATTATCACAGCAATGTGATAATATTTCATCAGCTATCTCTAACACATTGTTAGAATGCACTAAATCAGTAAGAATTTTAAGTTTTTTTATTTTAATGAAAGTTGTGTCGCAAAACCGACAAAAAAACAACTTATGAAAAGACATGAATATTGCCTGATATTTAGGAACATATTCCTCAATCATTTCCAAAACAGAAGCAAGAGTTTCTGAGCTTGAATGGTTCAGCAAAAGCTTAATTTGTGGGACAATTTGTTTAACGATATCACCTGAGAAGTCTTTTTCTAACTTCTGGATATAATACAAAGCAAGATCTGCAGCCAAAGAAAAAATTGCAGGATTTTTATCAAGTAATTTATCATCAAGTGCATTCAAAAAGCGCAATAATTCTTCAGTAGTTTTAGGTACATATTTTTTCATAACAGCATGAATGACTGTTACATTCCAATCCTGAAATTCGGATATTTTACTAAGGAGATAAAATATAATCCTGGAATTTACTACAACTCCACCATCTGAATGTAATATCTCATTTAAAGCAGATAAACTACTGCATACTACTGTTGGATCAGGATCCCTAATCATTTCATATAATTTGTCAATAATATCTTGGTTATCTTTCACATTGATATCTGTTATAACTAAAGAGCAAGCGGATGCAGCAGTACAACGAACATATGAACTGTTGTCACACAAAGCTTGAGGCAATAACTGAAATGCAAGTTCAAAAAGACAAGGTATGCTACAGATTGTTTTAATCACCAGTCTTCTTACAAATGGATTTGGGTCTTGAAAATCTTTCAGTAGACTGTTTGTTGCAAGAATATTCAAATCAGCAGTGTTAGAGGAATACCTAAATTAAAAATTTTTTTTACAGAACATTTATACAAAATGTAAAAATAGACATGTAATAAAATGATGTAAAATTTTTTCATAAAATTGCTGATTGAGTTACAAGAGATACCAATACTTAATAAAATATACACTTAGACAAACCACCACAAATTTCTAAAATAAATTATTTATCAATAAATTATTTGATAAGGCAAATAATTTATTGATGAAAACTTTCACGAAGCAACAATAATGAAGAGAATCAATAGAATAATCAATTTAGTATTCAACTCATGTGTTTATATAATTCTTAGTTAACAAAACCATGTCTCTTCCTACATAAAAAAGTTTTTTCGTGATGATGTAAGAAATTTATTTATCTCACACACAAGAACAACAATAAAAAGGCAGTAAGCACTGTTCAATATTATGATTACAAATTGTTATGCTACAGTATCTGCCAGAATATCTATCAACATTAACTCCATCAGGAATGCCGCTCGATAAACTGATTTTGAAATTAGGCTGTACTATCATGCTATTAAGAAATTTAAGTAATACTGATGGACTGTTGTGTAATGGCACAAGAATGGAAGTGAAAAATATTCAGAAGAATATACTACAACGTGAAATTTTATCAGGAAATAAGGTAAAATTGTATGCATACCAAGGATTACACTGGACACTCTGGGAACTTGGATATGCCCTTTGTACTAAAGCGTATGCAATTCCCTGTAAGATTGCCATTTTCCATGACTATTTAACAAACACAGGGGCAGAGTTTTGATAAATTTGGTTTATATGTAACATCGAAGGAAACAATATTTACTCATGGACAACTGTATGTGGCTCTGTCAAGGTACAGAAGCAAAGACAGAACAAAAATTCAGTGCAATCTAGAGGAAAAGGTGATTATGAACACTGTTTTTAAAGAGGCCCTAAATTGAAGTACAAATTAAAATGTAGAGATAAAGACTTGAAATTAATTTTTTTCCTGCTTACAATATATTGAAAAAAATAGAAGCACATAATACATGTAAGTTATACTCACAACAATGTGTAAGATATGTGCCTTTAACCACACAACATTGCAGAGGGTTCACAGGTAGATCTCCCTTCAATCTTAAAGGAGATGACACTGAATCTGTGAGTGGAGAGGCCACAGTCAGTGAACTCAATCAGCCATTATTTTACAGAAACAAAGCTATTATTTCTAATGTGGAGTGCTATCTTATAGAATAGCACATTGAATCTAAGCATCTTGCATACAGCTTTAACCCAATGATATATTGATAACCTGTGGCTAATTGCATTACTCTTCAAGCCAGATGCAAAATGACAAGCATATCTCTCAGCTGCTTTTGTGCTATTAATACTATTCTTGGACATCGAGATCACTAAACACTTCACCAACTCAACATGTTTTAGACACAGCAGACCACCAGTTTAGATATGTGACCTAAATGTCACAAATCTACAAAAACAATTGAAAACTCCCTGGAAGAATGTATCGCAGGATAGTTTAGAAATTTTAATCCCTTCTTACATCAACCACAAACAAACAGATATTGCAGTAGGAGATCAGCAATTATTAATTTTAACATTCAATTTACAACTGTTAGCATCGACGGGTCCTGCAACTTCATATGTTTAATTATTTCTTTATCTATGTGAATTTCACACATATTTAATTTTGATACAGTCATTTTCCTCTCAGTGCTTCCTTTTTTTTAAAATTCTCAAGTTAATTTACAATAATACATTTTATTTTACTTTTGCAAGATTCATTAATGATACTATTATAACATTTTAGCAATACCTTTTAAAAATAGTTAACTTTGAACTATTTACAAAACATGAGAAGCAATTCTTTTAAATTAATAGATAACAAGATATTTCTTTCATATATTTTTTCAAATGTTTCAACTACTTTTCACCAAATCAAAGCTTGTAAATAAAAAATCTTGATATTGTGTGACATAAGTAATTAAAATTTCATTGTTAAAATTATAATTATTTAAAAATGCTATTCTTCTAATTCAATATTTTGAAATGGAAGCTCAGTACAACATTCAGAGTCAACATAAAATTAATATTTATGTTTAAAACCATTCAAACAAATAAGAGAAAGTGTTAAAAAATCAAAAATATCTTTTTATGAAGACAGTTAAAAGAAGCAGAGATAGATTTTAAATTAAAAAAATAAATATTGCATAATATTAGATATTATATCCTCTATAACAGAATGAAACTTAAAATCATTTCTTGATTAGTCACTCGACTGAAAATTATTTTTGACAGCATATTTATTTGCTTCTAATGCAAGATATAAATTCCAATTTAATCCTATTTTGTTATACCCCTCAGTAAAAAAAAAATGGCACTAAAAGTGGTAATAAGTTTGTAAAAATGACAACCGTAATTCTTGGAAACTATTGATTATATAACAGTGCAAAATTTAACAATTTTGTTTTTACTTATTACCAGAGAAAACGCATCATCTAATGTCCCTTTCAATCCTTTTTACATTAAAATGGAATTTTTACCAGGAAGAAGGAAATATTCCGTGGGTATTGTTCTATTTATATTTTATTCTTTTACTATAAAAACTTTAATTATTATTAGAAGGAAAAAACCTACTATGTTTGTAATATATTAACATTTTGGGTTTTTTTCTCCCTTTTTTTTAAGGCTAAATAGTAGTTGCAAGAAAGAAAATTTACATATTCTCAATAAAATTGACAATTCTTAATATTTCTTTTCATTGAACTAATTTTCAAAATTCTACTTTGTGACTTGATGTAGTTTTTTCTTTCTTTCCATCAACATCTATAACCTCATTGATTTTCAGTAGTGAAAACACCTCATTTCATGATGTAATTTCAAAGAGAAAATTGTACTTTGGTATCACCTTGGCATAAACTTAAAATAATCACCAAGGGATGCAAATGAATAGGATTGTATCAAAATTTTTAAGATTTCTACTAAAACAATCCAGTTTCACAGACTTAGCTGTTTTATTTGTTGAAAGTAAGAGAGAAAAAAATTTCCTGGAAGTTATTTATAAATCTGCAACTTTTAAGAAAATAAAGGGACATTTTTTATTTTACTTGAATGGTATAATATTCATATGCATTTGTTTTTGCTCATTTTCTTAGAAATGATAACATATATAACATTTTCATGTTAAAAAAAAATTTAGTTCATTTTTAGCAAAATATATACTATTGCATTAATATCATGACACCTTGACTGCTTATTACCTCACAGTTCAAAAAAGAAATTCCCAGCTCAAAATTATAAGAGATGGGCTTCGTAACTACAATTAAGTGACAATGTTGACATCTGAACTCGCACCTCACTCTCTAAACTTTCATACCACACTGATGAAAAAACTTTCAACTTAAACAGATTTTTCATATACAAGTCTTTCCACATGATAGACTTTTGGTGATATTAGAGGTCAAACTTTAACTCAATACAAACTATCTTGGGCAGTTACTGTAACTGCAAAATCATGGCAGAAATTTTAATCACAATATTACATACAAAAAGTATACTTACCTTGTTAGAAATGCATACAAGACTTTTTTACATGAAGGATAAGGTATTGCTAAAAATTTGATGATTTTACCAGCTAAAGGACTCAAATCAACATTTTTAACCATCATGTTCAGAATCTGAAAGAAAATATTTTGAGTAGTTAACAATTAAATGAAAAAAAGAAAAACAATAAATTATTAGTATTAAAAAATATTTGAAATAAAAATATCAAATTTTATTTGTTTTAAATTCAACAATAAGAGGAAACTTTAAAAAATTTTTTGCAATTTATTATAAGAAATTCAAAAGTAAAAATTTCCTTCATATTGTGATAGAAGAGCATTTTTATAAGCTTTGCAAAAGATCTTTATATTTTTCTTTATCTGCTAACTTTTTTTAATCCTCAGATTTAAAAAAATACAAAGTTCAGAAATTTTATAACATGACAAATTCTAAAATAACTTAAGGAATAGTACTTCCTACATAAGATAAATCATAGAAGTTTAAAAAGTTGAGATAATTATTCAAAAAGTAACTTCCAATGCTAGAAATTTAATATCAGCACTACCGATTTCCCCACCAAATAGTAAAATTTCACCAGCCACTAAAGATCTACTTGGTAGGACTTCAAAATCATACCAAAAATGAGTAGGAAACTGATTTCAAATTAATTACCGTTCAATAATAAAACATTTGAAAATATATAAATTTTTTTCAAAAATTAACATTTAACAGCAATTTAATTAAAATAAAAGAATGGGAGAGGCACTGTTCTGAATCAGCCAATTCAACAAAATTATTAATTATATTATCAAAGTAATAGTTAAACTTGTAGGTACTTCTCTGTTTTGCAGGTGCAAATGTTGCCAAGCAGGCTTTATTGGTAACAACACACATATAAAGAAAATGTTAATGAATGTTAGTTCTCATTGGTTTTTCATCCCTTTTTAATATATTATGAAAAAAGACTTTTCAGATTTTTTAAAAAAGACCACTACTTGTTTTAAAAATGAGGTGGTAAAAGGTTATCAGTAGAAATGTTCTGTTTGACAACTTTTGTATTATTTTTGTCGACTTTATTGCTGACAAAACAGAAAAGTACCAAATTGTATTTATAATCCCATTGATTGCTCATTACTGTCACATTCAGAAGCAACATGAAGGCTATATACTCCTAATCAGCTTCCTGTCTCCAGTATGGGTTGAAAACATTATTAGAAAAAAACTCCTATTTAGTACCTCCTTTTGGTACTTGCACACCATCGCAACAACATCAACATTCAAATAACTCGCCACATTGGCAACCTCAATTTCTCATGTGGTGTATGCACTGAATTGGCAACCATGTGCTTTGTTTCATATAATGTCCCCAATACGGTTGTGATAATATGCAAGTAACCTCCTTTTTAAATGGAAATCATACATATGATACATGATTGTTTTTTCCCTTGAAAAATGTATTTTATACCTCATACTGTTATAACTTCAATTGTTCTTGAGAATTTATTAATTTTTATGAAAAATGGTTACCAGAAATTATTCATCTGGTAGCCTTAATAATCAATTCAAGAGCTGTAACTTGTTAATTTTACAAAAAGAATAGTACTTGCATATTATCACAAAAATTGCCAACACAATTAATAACTTACCAAGTTGGCAACCCTACTTTCTATGAGTAGTACTTGCTGAACTGGCTACCAGGTGCTTTGTTTCATATAATGCTGCCAAAAGGTTGCAATGATATGTAAGCACCAAAAGAATTTTTATACAAATTTTAAGAAAAACAAATACTTATATCAACTTTTATTCCTTTCTGAAAGAAGTCACATTTCTTACAATACATTATAATTTTTTTTGCACACCAAATGCTCTTCATTCCTGTTTATTCTCAAAAAATTTTTGATTCTAATATTACTCAATACTTGTTGAAATGAAAAAATATGTTTCATTCTTGATCAAGCCAAGATAATGAGGGTACTTATGTATTATCTCAAACATATTGGCGACATATGAAACAAAGCAGATGGTTACCAATTCAGCGCATACCACACTTATAAAATCGGGATTGCCAACTTGGAGAGTTACTTTGAATGTTGGCATTGTTGCGGTAGTATGCAAGTACCATAATGAGAATTTGTAAAAAAGATTAAAATTCAACATATGTAAAATAAAAATAAATATTAAGTAGCAATAAATAATTGATGAAGAATAAATAAAAAATTGAATTATTTGAAGAAAAATAATAATAAAAAAGATTTACACAGTTAGACATCTCCAAATATCTGCCTTCAGATTCAAGTAAATCCAACTGTTGAGAAAATGATGATTGGAAATTCATTTCTCGGTTCATTTTGTCAAAAACTATCTATGAATTGAAAAGTTCAATCAACAAGTTGAAACGTGCATTTATGTTTCAACAATATTTCAATACAAATTATAACATGTTATTTGTAAAAAATTTTCTTAATTTTAAAATAGATTTTTTTTCTTTCTATTCTCTTTTTTATGAATATAAGTTTCACTTCAAAATTAAATTTTCAAAACATTAACAAACAGCATAATGAAAACATCTTTTACAAAATTGTTGTTTAAGTCTTAAATTAGTCACAGTTAAAATAGCTTTTTGTGGGATGAGGAGCAATAAAAGAAATTATCTCCAAAAAGTTAAATACCCACAAACAATAACAAACCGAGTCTTCATGATAACCGATGTTGATTGATTGCTTGGTTTATAATAAGAGATGTGGAGTTATAGACTCGAAATTTGCCAATATAGTAGAACGTCGTTTATTTTCTTCCTTTATATATATTCAGAGATGATTTATTTTTTACAACATAGATTATTTCATATTGCAGGTCTGGCTTTAGCAATTTTGCCGCCCCGGACAGAAATGAAAAATGCCGCCCCTCTCCCCAAAGCAAAAAAAAAATTAAAAAAGATAAAATTTTTTTATAAATGCACACCTTTAAAACTTGAATATTCCTTGTGAAGAAAAAGGGAGCTAACAGTATATATATATATATATATATGGACTAGTTCTACTTTGTAAACAACAACATTGAGTGAAACCCTCACTTACTTCCGGGGTAATGTTAATTTATGGGAAAACATTGAAATTCAACTGAGTTTTTCAAACTTTTAATGCAAATTTTTGAAACTTTTTTTGCTCTATATGGATAGAAGAAGATCTGTAGATTTCAGATTCAGGATTTTATAGTATTTATTTCAGTATCTTTTCTAAAATACCTTGTTAATTTCTTAGCTCAAAGCAATGGAGATTTTGCATTAACCTGAAGAATAAAAGGGTACTAATGACTGTAGCGCCCCCCATAGTAAGCTTTACGGTAGAACTAGTCCATATATATTAAAAACTAAAGCATAAAAAATTACCACTGTTTTTTTTTCTGACTTTTAATTCTGAAAACTTTCTGATCAATTTGTTGAGCTATTTCATGTTCGATAGCCAATTTAGCTAAGTCATTTAATCTCTCTTTAGAATTTGTGAACTGTAAGAAATTTTTTATTAATTTTAATTTTGAGAAACTAATATCTACACTTGCCAAACTTATTAGCAAAGAAAGTAAAATAAATGCAATAGCAAGATTAGGAGCAAACTCTGAAACAGAAATAAATTTTAAAAATTCAACTGGGCTTTTTTTTGCCTGCTAAAGCTGAAACTGACATTATCTCATCTGCTCAATCAAGCGCGTTTACATCCAATAATTCTCCGTCGGTCAACATCATTTCTAAATTTTTACAGTTTTTAATTAATTAAAGTTTTAAGGATATCTCTTAAATCATACATATTGTACAAAAATTGAAAACAATTACTGTCAGTACTCATTAAATTAAATCTGCACTCCAAGGCATTAACTGCTTCGTCCAATGTAAAAAAAAAATAAAACTATCTTGAATTTCAATTTTGGATCATCTTGAGCTTCATAATTAAAATTCACATTTTTCCGTCGAACTCTGTGACGTGGCTGTGACACCTCAAAGTTAGCAGATATATCAATCTCGACGGCCAGTTCTTTTGCATCATATTGCATTTTATCAAAAGTCACATCCTTAAAAAAATATTTACAATTTCTTGAGAGTTCCATAGCAGATGGTAGATCGGAATACAGTTGGCTCTCAATAATTCAAACCTTCGATAATACGAACCTCTCGATAATTCGAAGTATATGCTCAGTCCCTAGAAAAACTCTCGATATTTCGAACTAAAACAACCCGTTTTTGTACACTCGATATTTCGAAATAAAATCTGTAGCTAACCAGATTACAACACGTTGTAATTCGAAGTTATCTTATAAAACTCGGCAATTCGAACCCTCACTGTCATCTGTAGTCCTGTAATAAACAGGCTGGAGCTTACAAGTTTTGCGTTGTGTTGTCTCTGCGTGTCTCCTCTGTAACGTAGCCCCTTTGATGACTATCTGTCTGCAACCCCTTCTTAGTGTTTTTCAATTCCTCAGGCGAAAAGACACTTTTATTGTTTTCGTTCCTTTAAGTGGGCAATAGAAAAACCGCACCTGTTGTCAGACGTCCATGTGTTCAGAAAGGATGGTCCGCTATTGTGAAGAAGAGATGCGTAGGATTGGGAATGAATGTATTGTATATATTCTTTTAATGCAGGACTTTTAACTTCTGTATAATATTTATACTGTATAAAATGTACTTTTTAAAAATACTTTAAGATAATTTTATACATACGTACAATTGTGTTGCTTTATTACATAGTTTCGAATTTAAATGTGTTAGAAAAAATTATCTTCGAGTATTTTGTGAGTTTTTTCCTACCCTCTTAATAATTCGAACTCTTGATAATTCGAAGTTTTTCCTTAGTCCCTTCAACTTCGAATTATCGAGAGTCGACTGTATTTTGTTTGTAATAGAATGCAATTAAAAGATTTTATACCAAATAATTATGGCCATAGGAACTTGAATTGTTAAGTAGAATTTAATAATTCAGAGGCCTCATCTCTTATAGAGTTGTCAATTTCAGCAATATTATAAAAAGTAAGCATCATAAAAACCTCCCAAATGATAAGGGTTTAATAGCCTCTATTCAGCTTTCCCAGCTATTTACATTAAGTGGCTTTAAAGTTTTAAGCTCTTTATACATTTTAATAATATAAACCAACGAAAAGTTGATGAAAAAAATAAATTTTTTGAACTACATTAAAAAAGTACAGGCTTCTAAGGAAGCTTTTGCAATGTCATTAACGACCAAATTTAAAGAGTGGTTACAGCATGTCACATAGATTGTTCGCAGATTTAACGTTCTTATTTTAAATTGAGCTCCTGATTTCTCGTTTTTCATATTCACTCCGATATTGTAGGCCTCTCCCTCATATCTAGCAAATTTAGCCCACTTTTTTTTTAGTTTCTCAACTATTAAATTTGAAAGTTCTCTTCCAGTTAATCTTTCAACTGGAAGGAAACCAAAAAAACTCGCATTAGTTTTAATGATAACTTCGTTAGAATTAGATTTCTCAATACATGTATACCTTAACATAAACGTCATTTGTTCGATCTTGCTGGCATCAGGGGCGCAATCTAAAATTATTGAATATTTAGCTTATTTAATTTTATGAACAATGTAGAATTTAATATTCTCATATAAAAGAGAAATTATCTCGTTCTGAATATTTTTCCCTAGATAGTGCACTTAAACTTCTTCCAAACTTTCCATAACAGAAAAAGTATTTTTAAAATTTGGTCCAAATGTCGCTCCTAAAATTTGCCGCCCCGGACATGGGTCCAGTTTGTCCGGCCCTAGAGCCGCCCCTGCATATTGTTTGTTCTTTAGATATAATAGTTACAAGAAATTTGTTACAATTTGGAAGTGAATATATACTTATATACAGTACAATATCTTACACATTTTATAATTGTCATTATTTTTCTCTTTTTTTATTTACAGATTTTCGAAACAATAGCGATTTACAAAATGCTGTTGATATTGTATGAGTTTCTGAATAGTATAAGAAAATTAATTTCTACTCATGATAATAATAGTGGCCGCTGTAACCTAGTGGTCAAGGTAATGGACTCGTGGCCAGCATGTCATGAGTTCGAGCCCAGTACCACCAAAGACCCTTCGTGTAGGGAAGTGATGCACGTTAAATCTGTCGAGAGCTTAAGCATCCTCCCGTTGGTGTGGTGTAGAAGTTAAGAGGGAGGTGCCTGCTCAGAAGTTGTCCTCGTCACTTGACCGTGGTTCAAAATTACGAGGTCCGTCTCCAAAAGCCCTTGAGTAGCTGAATAATGTGACGCTAATATTTACTCACTCCAGATAATAAATGTGTTGAAAATAAAGCTAGAATTTTCAACAACCCAAACATCACGGTTCCTAGAATTCCTGGAAAGGGGTGACTGTGTGTGTGTGTGTAAATTGATATCTTAACTGCACCAATTTGAATGAAAAGGAAATTCATCAATCAAGAGTTCATTAGGGATATAAACATATTTATCTTAAGTTAACATCTCAAAATTTAATATTTTTTTTTTATAAAATTATAACACAATTCAAAATAAAAAAACTCTAGAATTAACTGATGTCTTTTTGAAATCCTTCATGATTTTATTCCTTTTAATTTTTTTACACCTTTACATACATCTGTGTAAAAGAATTAAATGGTTTTTTTTTCTAAACAGGATATAAGATGTAAAAATTATTTTCATTGAAAATGCGTGATTTCCATTTTGTACAATTTATATTTCAATATTTGAACCATATTAAACTACAATTTTAGCAAAATTTATAATTGACACAGTTTAAATATCCATGTAAAAATTAAAATTGCATTTGCATGAGACAATGATAAAATAACAAGATTTATGTCCTCCTTAATCCATTGTTTTCTAATAAAAGTTAATAAACATTTAAAAACATGTAAATCTCCAAAATTTCGGAAAATGATTTTAAAAATATCACATTATTACTGAAGACTGAAGATTGAATATATTATGCCAACTGCAAAGTTTTAAAATGAATGTTGAAAAAAAGAATGTGTTCTGGAAAACACTTTTCTCCCGGTAAAACAAGAATGAAGGTTTTAATCAACAAGACTTAGATTTTTTAAGAGGTCAGAGCTAATTTTTAAAAAATGATAGCATTAATTCTTCGATTTGTTTAAAGACTATATCCAATAAAAATATGATTAATTACATTTTCTTAATTTCAAAGCTTAAAAAAAATCAGTAAAAAAATTATTTAATTCAGCGTTTTTCAAACTGTGGGGCGTGCTCCTCTAGGGACTTTCTTTTTTTTGGAATTTAAGTCCAAGAAAATGCATAGAAATTTGTAAAAAATGTAAAACATTGTAGAAATTGGGATTTTAATAATACATTTCAAGTTAATCACATGTTAAAAGCATTTATTTTTTAAACAAAGTTAATTAATACAGTCAATAGAGCAACATCATGAAATTGCAGTTTGGCTGAAAACCGATTTTCGACGCCAACTTTTGTCATTGTTGTAACAATGACAGTATTACAACAATGCAGACAAATCAAAGTTGGCGCCAAAACCCGGTTTTTGTACGTTTTAAATTAATATATTTTTAACCAATTGCAATATCGGACCGAATTGCGAATTTAAACCATTCTCGAATCCACTTGAATACATACAAGAAATTTCATCAAAATCGGTCCAGCCGTTTAGAAGGAGTTAAGTCACATGCACACGCACAGAAGATTTATATACATTAAAGATGTAATGTTATTTCGATATTTTTGGGATATTTGTTCGGTAGAACACAAACTCTGATTTTAAAGAAAAGTTTCAAAAATCTTCCTGGGGATATAATTTCCCAAATTTTCATGGCGATTGGATGTATGGTTTTTGAATCTATTGAGTACAGACAGACAGACACACATTCATTTTTATATATATATAGATTACGAGTTTTGTTCAGTGATTATTTATACAAAAATGCTAGCCGCCCTCGCGTTATAACGGCTGGTATTTGAACTGATCAACTGAATATATTTAACTTGTTAAAAAAAGTACTCTGTTTACAACAATTGAAATCTATATTTATTCTATAAAAGAGAACACTCGAAGGGGATCCGATAGATTCCAAACATTTATTTTTATAAATGCTTGGAGATCCTCCCTCGTGACTGCGGGTGTACTTTTTTTCCAAACACACGAAAAAGAGCACAATCGCAGACGATCGGACAGATTCCAAACATTTAATTTTATAAATGCTTGGAGATCCTCCTCTCGTGACTGCGGGTGTACTTTTTTTCCAAATACACGAAAAAAGCACAATCGCAGGCGATCGGACGATTCCAAACATTTATTTTTATAAATGCTTGGAGATCCTCCTCTCGTGACTGCGGGTGTACTTTTTTCCAAATACACGAAAAATAGCACAATCGCAGGCGATCGGACAGATTCCAAACATTTATTTTTATAAATGCTTGGAGATCCTCCTCTCGTGACTGCGGGTGTACTTTTTTTCCAAATACACGAAAAAGAGCACAATCGCAGGCGATCGGACAGATTCCAAACATTTATTTTTATAAATGCTTGGAGATCCTCCTCTCGTGACTGCGGGTGTACTTTTTTTCCAAATACACGAAAAAGAGCACAATCGCAGGCGATCGGACAGATTCCAAACATTTATTTTTATAAATGCTTGGAGATCCTCCTCTCGTGACTGCGGGTGTACTTTTTTTCCAAATACACGAAAAAGAGCACAATCGCAGGCGATCGGACAGATTCCAAACATTTATTTTTATAAATGCTTGGAGATCCTCCTCTCGTGACTGCGGGTGTACTTTTTTTCCAAATACACGAAAAAGAGCACAATCGCAGGCGATCGGACAGATTCCAAACATTTATTTTTATAAATGCTTGGAGATCCTCCTCTCGTGACTGCGGGTGTACTTTTTTTCCAAATACACGAAAAAGAGCACAATCGCAGGCGATCGGACAGATTCCAAACATTTATTTTTATAAATGCTTGGAGATCCTCCTCTCGTGACTGCGGGTGTACTTTTTTTCCAAATACACGAAAAAGAGCACAATCGCAGGCGATCGGACAGATTCCAAACATTTATTTTTATAAATGCTTGGAGATCCTCCTCTCGTGACTGCGGGTGTACTTTTTTTCCAAATACACGAAAAAGAGCACAATCGCAGGCGATCGGACAGATTCCAAACATTTATTTTTATAAATGCTTGGAGATCCTCCTCTCGTGACTGCGGGTGTACTTTTTTTCCAAATACACGAAAAAGAGCACAATCGCAGGCGATCGGACAGATTCCAAACATTTATTTTTATAAATGCTTGGAGATCCTCCTCTCGTGACTGCGGGTGTACTTTTTTTCCAAATACACGAAAAAGAGCACAATCGCAGGCGATCGGACAGATTCCAAACATTTATTTTTATAAATGCTTGGAGATCCTCCTCTCGTGACTGCGGGTGTACTTTTTTCCAAATACACGAAAAAGAGCACAATCGCAGGCGATCGGACAGATTCCAAACATTTATTTTTATAAATGCTTGGAGATCCTCCTCTCGTGACTGCGGGTGTACTTTTTTCCAAATACACGAAAAAGAGCACAATCGCAGGCGATCGGACAGATTCCAAACATTTATTTTTATAAATGCTTGGAGATCCTCCTCTCGTGACTGCGGGTGTACTTTTTTTCCAAATACACGAAAAAGAGCACAATCGCAGGCGATCGGACAGATTCCAAACATTTATTTTTATAAATGCTTGGAGATCCTCCTCTCGTGACTGCGGGTGTACTTTTTTTCCAAATACACGAAAAAGAGCACAATCGCAGGCGATCGGACAGATTCCAAACATTTATTTTTATAAATGCTTGGAGATCCTCCTCTCGTGACTGCGGGTGTACTTTTTTTCCAAATACACGAAAAAGAGCACAATCGCAGGCGATCGGACAGATTCCAAACATTTATTTTTATAAATGCTTGGAGATCCTCCTCTCGTGACTGCGGGTGTACTTTTTTCCAAATACACGAAAAAGAGCACAATCGCAGGCGATCGGACAGATTCCAAACATTTATTTTTATAAATGCTTGGAGATCCTCCTCTCGTGACTGCGGGTGTACTTTTTTTCCAAATACACGAAAAAGAGCACAATCGCAGGCGATCGGACAGATTCCAAACATTTATTTTTATAAATGCTTGGAGATCCTCCTCTCGTGACTGCGGGTGTACTTTTTTTCCAAATACACGAAAAAGAGCACAATCGCAGGCGATCGGACAGATTCCAAACATTTATTTTTATAAATGCTTGGAGATCCTCCTCTCGTGACTGCGGGTGTACTTTTTTTCCAAATACACGAAAAAGAGCACAATCGCAGGCGATCGGACAGATTCCAAACATTTATTTTTATAAATGCTTGGAGATCCTCCTCTCGTGACTGCGGGTGTACTTTTTTTCCAAATACACGAAAAAGAGCACAATCGCAGGCGATCGGACAGATTCCAAACATTTATTTTTATAAATGCTTGGAGATCCTCCTCTCGTGACTGCGGGTGTACTTTTTTTCCAAATACACGAAAAAGAGCACAATCGCAGGCGATCGGACAGATTCCAAACATTTATTTTTATAAATGCTTGGAGATCCTCCTCTCGTGACTGCGGGTGTACTTTTTTTCCAAATACACGAAAAAGAGCACAATCGCAGGCGATCGGACAGATTCCAAACATTTATTTTTATAAATGCTTGGAGATCCTCCTCTCGTGACTGCGGGTGTACTTTTTTTCCAAATACACGAAAAAGAGCACAATCGCAGGCGATCGGACAGATTCCAAACATTTATTTTTATAAATGCTTGGAGATCCTCCTCTCGTGACTGCGGGTGTACTTTTTTTCCAAATACACGAAAAAGAGCACAATCGCAGGCGATCGGACAGATTCCAAACATTTATTTTTATAAATGCTTGGAGATCCTCCTCTCGTGACTGCGGGTGTACTTTTTTTCCAAATACACGAAAAAGAGCACAATCGCAGGCGATCGGACAGATTCCAAACATTTATTTTATAAATGCTTGGAGATCCTCCTCTCGTGACTGCGGGTGTACTTTTTTTCCAAATACACGAAAAAGAGCACAATCGCAGGCGATCGGACAGATTCCAAACATTTATTTTTATAAATGCTTGGAGATCCTCCTCTCGTGACTGCGGGTGTACTTTTTTTCCAAATACACGAAAAAGAGCACAATCGCAGGCGATCGGACAGATTCCAAACATTTATTTTTATAAATGCTTGGAGATCCTCCTCTCGTGACTGCGGGTGTACTTTTTTTCCAAATACACGAAAAAGAGCACAATCGCAGGCGATCGGACAGATTCCAAACATTTATTTTTATAAATGCTTGGAGATCCTCCTCTCGTGACTGCGGGTGTACTTTTTTTCCAAATACACGAAAAAGAGCACAATCGCAGGCGATCGGACAGATTCCAAACATTTATTTTTATAAATGCTTGGAGATCCTCCTCTCGTGACTGCGGGTGTACTTTTTTTCCAAATACACGAAAAAAGAGCACAATCGCAGGCGATCGGACAGATTCCAAACATTTATTTTTATAAATGCTTGGAGATCCTCCTCTCGTGACTGCGGGTGTACTTTTTTCCAAATACACGAAAAAGAGCACAATCGCAGGCGATCGGACATTCCAAACATTTATTTTATAAATGCTTGGAGATCCTCCTCTCGTGACTGCGGGTGTACTTTTTTTCCAAATACACGAAAAAGAGCACAATCGCAGGCGATCGGACAGATTCCAACATTTATTTTTATAAATGCTTGGAGATCCTCCTCTCGTGACTGCGGGTGTACTTTTTTTCCAAATACACGAAAAAGA
>BMAO01034624.1:0-53382 GCA_019973975.1 Trichonephila clavata
TACATAAAAAAAATTGTACATAATATATTCAAATCTTAGAAATATTATTAAGGTATCCGTCTACTTGCGACAACTTTTTTTCAAAAAAATGGAAATATAGGGATTTTTTTGTTGTTTCTAAATTTGTTGAGTACATTTTGAGAAAAATATGCTAACATTTTTTTAAGAAGAGAAAACGAAATAATTATTTCTAAAATAGGAAAAATTGGTAAAAATTGACAAAAAATAACATAAACGCAGTACATACTGTACCGAGAGTTTATGAATAAATTTTCAATTTTTCAATTCGGATGTGTTGCTGTGCTATTCATTTTTAAAATGACCTTCAGGATAAGAGATATTTTAATTTTTACCAAAACTAGAGCACTTTACCGTTGTTATTATATGAAATTGCTTTAAAAACAGTGGTTATATTCACATAAGGGGCTGTAAATTTTGTAATAAAACAGTGATTGTTAAATTTGAAAATTAAAACACTTCCACTATTATACAGAACATACACAAAAAATTTGAGTTAATTATTTTCAAAACTGTTTTAGCAATCGCTGGCCTCTCTCCTCTCTCTCTCTCGTTTGAGTATTTTCAATACAACACATTTCGAGTAAAACGCGTTGAAAGCATGACATCTTGCTTAAAGTAATGGCATCTGCTTTTACTTAAACATTTGTATTTTTTGTTCTAGTGAACGGAAAATAATAAACATGGTATTTTTATAAAGCTAATAAGATGACCTATAAAATAAAATCATAAAAAAATTGTCAATTTTTGGCAAAATTCACAATTTTAGGGTAGTCGAATACCTTAAGATAAATATAAATTACATTAAATACAGAAACGAGAAAAGAAAATAATAAACGTTCATAAGGATGTTTTTTTACGACTTTTCAAGTACATGCGTCCCTTGTATAAATGATGCTTGTAAAACATGGTTTTGCAGTACAAAATATGCGATTATTATTACACTGGTTCTATATTACATGGCACTAAATTTTAATTTAATATTGCACGGTTCTGATATAACACTATTTTTAAAAGATTTAGTATTATTTTCGTTTAATAAGAAGAATTCCTAACTGGATTTTTTTTTTCCAATTGCGTTCACTGTAAGGAAAATTTCCGATTTTTAATAGTAAATTCCGATTATTATAACCACCCAGTACTTCAGTAGTACTGGGTGGTTATAATTTAAGTTACACTATTCAGAGCCCTGTGGTAACAGTTCTGCTTATCGGATTTTGATGAAACTTGAAATATATGCATGGGGAAAAGATTTCTGCAATAAAGAAAATTAGTACACATTTTGTCCACCAGGTGGCTTTTACAGGTTATTCCTTACGCAAATCCGTAAAACCTGTATATAAACTATCAGTCAGAGCCCGAGAATCAGTCAGCGTGCGTTTGTCATCGTTAACCATACCCTTACTAAAAAAACATCGATCAGCCACTTAGTTGCTCTGTGAGAATATTCTCGTTTAAGGGATCTACGGAAAGGCCCCATATCAAGGATTGGTTTGAGGAAAATGATCATGAAATTTGAAGAGACTGGGGATTTGGGTGTGATGCCTGGAAGAGGACGGAATCCAGTTGGGACTGAAAGTGTCCAGGAAGTCGCTACTGCTGTGGTTGAAAGAGCCTCCAATCCCATCTATTCTTCAGCAAGTGGTCGATCAGAGTCAAGTGAGTTGGAGATTCCGTGGTTGACAGTACGAAAAATTCTGCGATACATTTTAAAATAGTATCTGTATAAAAAATCCACCTAATACAAACGTTAAAACCTCACGATCACAAAATTCGCTTGCTAATCTCCAATACGCGAGACACAGATCGACAATTTGCCGAAGAGAAGATGGAACTCGAGGCTATTTCAATCACAGCAGTACCGACTTCTTTGACAGTTTCTGTCCCAACCGGTTTCCATCCTCTTTCCGGCAGCACACCCACACAACTCCAGTCTCTTCAAATTTCATGATCATCTTCCTCAAACCAATCCTAGATATGGGGCCTTTTCGCAGATCCATTAAACGACGATATTTTCGCAGAGCAACTAAAGGGTTGTTGCCGTTCTGATAAAACAGTTTTACCAGTAAAGATCGATCTTTTTTTGTAAGGGCATGATTAACGATGACAAATGCCTTCTATGGCTCTGGCTATGACTAGAAGTTTATATAGAGGTTTTACGGATTTGCGTAAGGATTATTCGAAAAAAGTGACCTGGTGGTCAAAATCTGTACTAATTTTTATTCCAGAAATCTTTTTCCCGAGGTCCATCTAGCATATATTCCAAGTTTCATCAAAATCCGATTCGCAGGACACGCTCTACAGGCCTCTGAACAGTGTAACTTTAATTATAACCGTTTGGTACGTAGCGGAAAATTTAAAGGAGAATTGCAAAGTTCTTCAAATCCTTATAGAGAAATTCTCTGTAAGAAATGTAATATTGAAACAGACAGGTAATTGCAACTGCAGCATATAACTTTTGTAATGATGGAGAAATACCTAGTGAAGAGGGGTTTCAACCAATTTTGAGAAGAAAAATAGATTAGTTATATTTCTGATGGGAGTGATGATGAAAATTAGTTTTGTGATCCTCTAATAAACCATTTCTATTTATTTTTATTATAATAATAATTATTGTTATTTGAATATATTTTTCTTTTACTTTCAGTTTTTGTATTTCATACTCTTTTTTTTTTTTTTTTTTTTTTTTTTTTTTTTTTTTTTGATAAAAAAAAAACCTGAACTTAATTTTTTCATTTGTATGTTTTTTTGGAACGAAATTTCAGATATCATAAAATTTTACGCCTTAAAACTTGATTTCGAAATAACGTGGTACAAATTGCTTTGATTTATATTTTTTCAAGATTTCGTATAATACGGTTTTGATACAATACGGTACATCTTTCCCTGATTTATTTTATGTACATACATAATTAATTTAATAAATAATTACAGCTTGATTCATAAAGATGTATACACTTTGAAAATGCTGTAAAACATTAACGATCAAAGACAAGCACCACCTAGTCGAACCGTAAGGAATTTGTTCTCTTAAAATTTGTGACTCTCCCCTGACGGAAGTGACGTAGGCAATAGTATGCATTTATTGTGACTAGTCGGTCAAAATGGCAGCGTTCGCAGTGGTCGAGGCTATTTGGGCTCTTAAATTTAGAAAAATGTCACGAAAGCCACTTTTTTTTTTTTTTTTTTTTTTTTTTTTTTTGGATTTGTTCTCTTTGGTCGATGCTACAGTTGTAGGATGACATTGACAACTTCATTCTTCAATTGGAGGGTACACCACTACACTAGTCGGCCAATGTCTGAGATTACCTCATTAGACATCTCCCTCGCTGATAGATTGGACGTGTCGTGGTGTTACAACATTCCACTTACCCAATGGCCATCCAGAAGTATTGTCGTAACTCCTTGTGATTTATTTCTGTGGGGCTAGGTAAAGGACAATGTATTCCTCCCTCTCCTTCCTAATGATCTAGTTGAGTGATCTTTAAACTGTGTTCCACGAAAAACCTGGGGTTCCACGAATCACAATTAAAAAATTGAGAAGAAATAAATATGAATGCAAAATGGATTCACGTCTATGAAGTTTGTATAGTTACAAGTATCTAATGCTCATACTATTCATTAAAACTGAAAATTTTATTAATAATTTTATAATTTAAAATAGTTTTATTTTGAAACACTTTTTAAACTTTTAGTATAACATAATATCAGGATATTAAAACGTTTTACCTTTATATAAATGATTCCTACTAGATCTTGAATGTTCTATAGTTTGCTATCTTAGGTTTCCCCAGATAATTTTATACTCATTAGTTAGCACAATGTCTTTCAAAATAGAATAGTTTTCTAATGGAAAATGCACCTTTCTACATTTGTAGAAAACAACATCTATAATGAAGGAAAGGGAGCAACAGATTTAATGCTAAAATCTAAATTTAAGCAAGAACAGCTTCTAAATTTCAGGTTGCAGATTCTCTCATGCAAAATACACATGATTTCTCACACAGCTATAAAAACATTTTAATGTCCTTCAGAATATTGTGTTTAAGTAAAATATATTTCTGAACGTAAGTGGCTACAAAAACAAAGTATAAAAACAAATTAAACTCGAAATACGTCATGCGATTACATTTAATCTGAATAGACCTAGACCTCGACAGTTTGTGTAAGATATACCAGCATATATCCCAGTTTTTAAGTATAATACCGGTAGGCGACACTTGAATCGCATATAAATATTATTAATGAGTAAATTATGTTTAAAAAATTAGAATTTTTTTTATAATAATTGGAATACTTTTTTTAATTATCTTCACATAAAGTGCCTATAACATGTTGATCTACTTTAAATGTAATTTTGAGAGATATATTCTTTGAAATGTGTGTATGGAATGGGGTTCTATGAAAACACTTTCTATTTATAAGGGTTCCACGAAAGCACCTTCAAGTTCTAGGGGTTCCGTGAGTTGAAAAAGTTTGAAGACCACTGATCTAGTGGAATTGAAACCGCGTATCACAACCGCTATCGATGGGCTTAATTCAGATACTTTAAGACGCGTTCGGTTGGAAATGGGTTATCAACTCAATGTGTGTCGTGTGACTAAAGGTAACATAGAACATCTATGACTGCCACTAACAAAACTTGAAGCAATCCCATACAATGTTGTTACAAATAACATGAATATCTTAAATTGGTCTTCATTTATATAGCATTGAAACTGTATACTATTTTATGAATCATCCTGGTTAGGAATAGTTTAAATAAATAAATAAATTCTCGTATAATCCGGTTTCGATGTAGCATGTTACGAATTAACCGTGTTATACGAAGAACACCTGTTCAAAAAATACTATTTTTCAAACTCTTCTAATATACCATCACAGACTTCATTAACCAAAAGCGGTTGAATCCAGCTTTCATTTAAAAAAAAAAAAACGAGATAAATCTTTCAGGTAGTAAGTCGAAAAAATCATTCAAAAAAAGAAAGAAAGAAAGAAAAACTGTCACATCGCTTTCTTTTAATGTTAATAGCTTTATCTCGCAAATGGAGCACACGATTGTCAGAAAAGAGATCAGCTCGGGGGGAGGGAGATGAAAAGGGGTGACAGAATCACGTTTTCTGAATCACAATGAAGAAGAAAGCAGAGAATGAACCGAGATTATAAATCTCTTTCTCAATTCTATGGAAGAAAGTTTTAATTTGTGATACACATGTTCTCAATGACTGCATTTTTTTTTAAAAAAGAAGACTGACCTGGAAAACACTTTCCATAGAGTCTTTTTGAAATAGCAGTTATATAAGAAGAATATGAAAGCATCAGAGTTAATGAAACAAGAGGTTTTATATTTACGTGTTAAGTGAATCATATTTCTTTAACTCCTTAACCGGTCATTTTTTTTTTTTTTTACTCAAAATGTTTTTTTAAAAAATGCCTTTTCTATTGCAAACTAGCTGAAATGCCTGTTTTTCGCTCCGATTTTTAAAAACATACATAATTCAGCTGTTATACAGTAATTAGAATATTTTTAGTGAGGATAAAACCATTTGTAAAGTAGCATAACCAAAAACTAAAAATATTTTTTAAATGAATATTGACATAAATAATTTTGAATGAATAGCAATTTGGCATCACAGTAAAAATAACTGAACAAAAACATATATTTGAATGTAAGAGAGAAAATTAACGTGCTAAACAGAAATAATGAATAAAAATATAAACAAAAATGGCCACAGAAAAGTAAGAAGAGAAGTAAAAGTTTCTAACTTAAAAATTATAGGTGAAATAACCTGGAATATATTGAGATAAACCGGAAAAATATTAATTTTCATAAACTGATTCACAAAATACTATCATAAAATACAAGCCGGCTGGGTGGTGTGGTTGGTTTATTACTGGCCTTCTGCTCCTAAGGTTGCGGGTTTGACCCTGGCTTAATTCGGTGGATATTCATGATGCATGTCGTATGATTATACGGTACGTAAAAGATCCCTAGAGTGTCTGTTTGGCTACGGTTCTCTCGGAAAAATTAAGTTCTAGTACAGTTTCGCATCGTCAGAGATCAGGCTTTTCCCTCTAGGGAGAACACTGGCTTCAAAATTACCTGCGGCGATTGATATCCGCCTGTATGGTACCGCACTAAAAAAGAGATACCAGCTTTCGGGGAATGTACTAGGTCTGCAATGGTAAAACACCAATCTGAAGTCCATTAGAAATTAAAAAAACATATACAGCCGGACACTGATTTACCGGACCCCTATTTAACGAATTTCGTAATTTAACGAATATTCTTTTTCTCCAATTAAAACGCGGACAAAAAAAACTCTATTTAACGAATAACAAACCCAGAATTAACGAATTATTTCAACAGTTGAAAAAAAAACTTTTTTTCCTTAGTTTAGGTTAGAAAAAAATGGATTTCTTTTCAAATGACATGTCCTTTTTGTCCGGAACAGGAAAAGATTTTCATAAACTTCGACAGAAAAGGGTGTAGCCCTCATTATTAGGCTTAACAGATGCAGAGGAGTCAAGAATGTAAACGTAACCATATCTCGTGAGCTTTGAATAGAACCAGAAATGCCTTTCCGAAACTCCTGTTAAAACTGTTACATTTTCGTATGCTTTATATAATTTTCAAGAGGGCAGGAACAAACTTTCAAAATACAAAAGAAGAGAATTTTTTTTCTAATGTATTTAAATTTGAAACTATGTAATAAAACAACAATTGTACATATGCATAAAATTATTTTAAAGTATTTTTAAAAACTTCGTTTTTTACAGTCTAAATATTATACAGAAGATAAAAGTCCTACATTAAAAGTATTCATTTATACATTAAAAACAACTATTAAAGGAATACATACTGTACATAATTATTATTATTATTATTTTTTTGAAGAAAAAATCTGTTATTTTTGTTCGTTTCATGACATTCAGTCTAACCTTGACAATATATTTTTCTAGAATAAATGAAGCTTGAAAAACGTCCGCATCAACATGATTTTGAAGGGAAAAGTTGCGTAGTTTGTTTGGTGACACTTTAGCTCTTCTGTGTCAAGAGTTATCGGAGTCAACATCAAAGGGGCTACGTTACTGGCGAGACTAGCAGAGACAATACAATACAAAACACGTATGCTCCAACCTGTTTGATACAGGACTCTAAATAACAGTGAGAGTTCGAATTGTCGAGAGTTTTATAAGATTACTTCGAATTATCGCGTGTTGTGTATTCTGGCCAGCCACAGATTTTACTTCGAAATATTGAGTTTACCAAAACGTATTGTTTTAGTTCGAAATGTCAAGAGTTTTTCTAGGGACTGAATTACTTCGAATTAGCGAGAGGTTCGTATTATCGAAAGTTTGAACTATTGAGAGTTGACTGCATATATAATTGCAGTATATACATTTGCATTGAAGCTATTCAAAATATTGGTTATTTCATTAGGGATCAGAAAATGATTTGTGAGGGAGAAGGCCACAACCGTTCTCTTCGATGTTTTCCTATGAACTTCCCTTTCTGCACTCTCCTGGGGTGGAGCGGTCACTTTCTGACACCTCAAATTATATTTAGTTCGTGGGTGAAGACAGGTTTTCTCACGGTCAAAGGTTGCTGGGGTGAAGACAGATGACCGGATCCCGCAATATTTAGGGGTGCATGTGTGCATAGGAACGCTGTTATCCTATCCACAAAAAGAAGCCAATTTTTCAGCTGTGTGACGTGAAAACGTTCCATTATACGATCGCCGGAACAAGTGTGTGGATGCAGGGGAGTAGTACTTTGAAAACAAACAAGATTAAATTTTATTGTTCTGTTTTTTAATAATTTGTAATTGACCTATTCCGGGATATTTAGACCCTGCCGTGTAGACAGTATGATAGCTAAACACCGTATTTATTAGAATGAGAAAATAGAAGAATTTTATTTTAATTTTAATGATTTTATACCACTTTTTACTTTTTAATTGTGGTACGCAATAACTCTTTATTATTTGATTTTTGTAAGTTCACTCTGCGTGCTAGGAAGAATTTTTCACGTATCCTGAAAAAAATTTCAAATGATTGAGGCAGTGCTTCTCAAACTTTCAACTTTGGTGACCCGGTTTTCAATCATAATTTTCATCGCGCTCCATCAATACAGTGACAATATGTTTAATGCAATAATAGTGTAATTTGACTATAAAGCTACAACTCAACCTTAATTATAAACCGCACAAATTATCAATTTATGTATTAAATCTTGTATTGGTTACTTTTAAGTATAATAAATATTTTAGGAGTTACTTTTAAATAATCGGATAAGTATTATATTACTTTTCTTGGTTCAGAATGTATTTTGTTTTGCTTCCTTTCCATAGATTAATAATGTTTTTATATAATCTTTTTTTCTGCTTTTCGCTCGCGCGCGTGATATGCTCGGGTCCCCATCCTGTTTAATGATTAGTGACCCTGACTGTTGTGCCGTATGGTCTGGGTTCATATCCCGGGGAAGGCATGGATGTTTGTAAATGTATAGTGCCTGGGTGGCATGGGGCACTCTAAATATTCCTCGAGCCACAAGTAATCTCGAGATGTTGGTGGGAGGCTTCTGACCATCCCCACAGGGTCCGTTAAAATTGAGGGCGGAACCGTACCGTCACCTGCATGGTATTCAAAGCTACGAGTGACGACAGGCATAAAAAAGGGCCCTTGTCGCGAGGAATTTTATGGACCTCAATTTGGCACATATGATTAGATTGCATTAGCAACAACAACATACAACACGCATTGTGTTAAGTTCTAAACTTTCTGTATGACTTCGCCTAAAATTTTACACAATCTGAAAAATCAAAGCTTTAGAATATTTTTTTTCTAGAGGGTGGAGAAGATTTATTTCATTTGACTCTTTGCGAAGCCCAAGTGACACATGTCTTATGGTGTCACATGTCTCACCTAGATATCCCATGTTCAATTTCGCATTCTAAATAAGTTTTTCTCTGACCGTAATCTATGCCTCTAATAATCGGATGCTCTCTTAAACCTTGACTTTGTCTTATCACTCACTTTTTCCAGAACTTTCTGGAAAACGTGCTTCCGGTGCTAATAGGCCGGGAAGTGACTCCATACCCATTCCGTGGACGTCTTCAGTTGATCTACATTCAGCGCGGGGCACACTGGGAAAAACCTTTCTTTCCCAGCTTCTCCCGCCTCTTTTTGTTCTTTGTCCTCGCTTCCCGATCTGATTTACTGAAGTAAGTCAAGGTTGAATGTGGTTTTGTGCAAATTGCACCCAGCTGCGAAATTAAAAAGCTTCTCACAAAATTATGGCGATCTACGAAATTTTTATTTCTTTGACTGTATGCTGTGACGTCTTTTCTTGCATAAATTTTCGTCTATCTTGGATTGATAGAGTTTACCCACACATTAGAAATCTTTTAGTTCAGAAAAGGGTGTTTGTGAAAAGCAATCTTTTTTAAGAGGCTTAGTATGTTCTTTTGAAATGAATATATAATAGAGATGAATCCCTTGTGTGTGTATCTACTTCACAATAGCGATAGAAATTATGTTGATCGTAAAGAATAAAGATCGTAGAATAATTACAATATAATTTCAAAATACCATCTTTTGGACTTTAGACCATTCCCACACCTTAGCCTCCAAAACTGAATAAATGTAATTAATAAATGAAAGAAGACAACATTGGTAGAGTTTAAAATTTTCCTGGATTTTTCCCTTTTTATAATGCACGCATGTGTTGAATAACATTATGAAGAAAAATTATACGTATATGGATTGAAACTTTCGTATTTTGTGTGCAATATTCTTGTAAATTTAATCGTTTCGATACATGGTCGTATGCGTCAAGGATTGCATATTCAAAAGGTCACATAGCTTTTTAAGTAAGTGTTTATTAACGTCGCCTTTACATTTTCACGAACTTGTGACCAGCGTGTCATGATTTAGAATCCTGATTCCAATGTCCAGACGGGCTTATTCACTTTCAATCTGGTATTGGTATATAGAATAAGTCACCAAATCTGAAAATGGTATACGCAATAAGTCGTCAAATCTGAAATGATATAATTTTACAATTTTAACATAAAATAAATACAACAGAAAGTAATATAAACGAATTACATATCTAGATATAAATTTACACTGTTTTAAATGTTCATTACATATGATTTGTAACAATGTGGTGCTTTTGCTGAGCAGAGATCAGCTGAGGAAGGTGTCTTCAAAAATTGACCCACAAGAGTTACGGGGAGCTCCTTTCCTTTTTTTCAGCGATGGCCGTGGTAGCCAAGTGGTCAAGGTATCGGATCATGGCTAGCATGTCATGAGTTTGAGCCCAGTACCACTGAAGACTCGCCGTGTAGGGGAGAAATGCACGTTAAATCTGTCGAGAGCTCAAATGTCCTCCCGTTGGTGTGGTGTTAGGAGAGGTGGGGTGCCAGCTCAGGTGTCGTTCGCGTCACTTGACCATGGTTCAAAATTACGCGGTCCGTCGCCAAAAGCTCTAGTGTAGCTGAACAGTGCGACGTTGATATTCACTCACTCCTTTTTATCAGCTATTAGATCTACAGAATTAATATTTAATATATAGAGAGAGATGCAAAAAGCTTTTTTTGTTGTTTAATTTGCAATTCACGTTAAATTATCTCATTAAAAATTTCTTTGTCCGTCAATTTGTATTGTTTAATTTTTCAATTCTCCCGCGCGAAGAACAGGTATACCAGCTAGTAACTATATATATTTAAGTGCTTCCTTTCATCTTTATTGATGGTTATGAATACGAAGTGTCCCGAATATCGTGGATTCGAGACCTGATGTCACTGAAGACTCACCGTGTAGAAGTGGAGACTACACATTAAATATGTTGAGGCTCAAGCGTCCTCCCGTTGGTGTGGAAGGTAGGAGAAAGTAGTGCCACCTCAGGAGTCGTCTTCGTCACTTGTGCATGGTTCAAAATTACAAGGTCTCTCAGCAATAGTCGACGTGTTGTCTTAGAGTTCGACTTTATTATAAATAACTCTCACTCCTTCCATGCTTGTTGAAATGGTGTAAGAAAGTATACCAAAGTGTTTTATATATATAAAAAATAGATATGTTTTTTTAGTATGGAATTATGTCTGATGAGTAGCCATATTCCCAGTTTAATAATTTCATTGCTCCGGATTTTAGCCTTGACGTTTGTATCTCTGGTTTGTTTATTTATTTTTGTAATACTTATTCGGTGGCACATGATGATAGTTTGATTTGACGCATCTTAATCAGTTAATTGCAGTGCCCGCATTTGTTACCACGCAACTATGAGTGTCACGAAAATCGAGTGATGACCAGTACACTTGTCAGTCACAGAATAAATATCGCTGATAAAAAATAGGATCAAAAAGATCGGTTTATTTTATAAAACTGCTCTATGTTCCTCTCTTAGGTTTCCTCCAGCTGTTGGTCACTGGGTCTAAAAAAGTAATAAAGTAATTTAGCTATAAAGTAATTTTGCTGGGTAACAGGTTCACGAGGCCGATAATATTTCATACAGTAAGTTTTTATGGATATCTATGAATTTTAGTGACCATCAAAATTCCCGATCTGACTTATCTAAACACACACTAATTTACTTCCTTCTTTACTGATAAAGTATTTACCTGTCTTGACTCTAAGGAAGCTCTGGAATAGGTGCCGTAGGATTGATCACAGTCCTCTAAGCAGAAAGCACATCCTCACCTTTCCCACCCCAATAAAATAACTTGTTTAGGCGGCACGGAATTGGACCATTACTCAAATATCAGTTTATGGCTCTAACATCAAACGATCGGCATTTACATCCCTCGATAGCAGGGTAACTATGGGCCATCTGCTATTAGTGGGCGCAGTGCCTATTTGGCGTCATGCATTTGTCCCAAGGCTGACCAGACCTGAAGAAACCTTGTTATAAATCAACTTTCCGACTTTTACTTTTGCCCCCTTTAGGCTCACACCCAAAAAACATTATCATTACACATAAATAAATTCGTTGTGCGAACTTAAAAGCTGTACCTGCCAGTGCATAAAGAGACACATGGATTCATCTTAAATGTTTCATTTTTGTTTTCTTATTAATTTGTTTCACTCCGGTCTGGCCTCAAAATATTTCAAACATCTTGAAATTTGAAAATATGCTTTGTGTTTCTCAAAAATTACAATTTAAATAGCCAATGGTCACTACTTCTTATGCATGACGAATATACTCGTCATGTTACAAATTCCTGTAATTTCTCTATGACGATTGTACTCATCAATCACAAATGTTTGAAAGCTTTGTTACTTGAAAGAAAAACTAAAAGTATGCTGTGTTTCTTCCCATAACGGGATTTTGATGGACCATATTGTTAACTTAGAAAAATTAAAGAACTGCCTCTTTGAGGTCACGATAGCTGAGGGACCATGACATCAAGTAAGTAATTGGAAATGTTTCAATTGTTCAGATTCTGATTTCACAAAATACCCGTTGTGTGGATGGGCTGCTGCATGTTAAATTTGTCGAGTTTTAAGTAATCACTTTCTGGCATGTAGAAGGAGGGTAGGGTGCCATGTAAAGTGTTCACCTTGTCATCAAGATCATGGTTCAAAATTTGCAAAGAGTTTTGGTTACGATTAGCAGACGTTTGTGAATCTGACAGCTCTGGAAGCATTCAGCACAATAATAACGATTTCCTTTGTAATTCCACGTGCATTTCAAAGACGACTATAAAAGACTATAGAAGCATAACAATTTCTGATCTTTAAAAAGTGGATATAATCTTACGATTTACAAGCCGTCGTATTTGTAACATCAACATTGAAAAAATGACAGCAATTGCATCCGTTACTTAAAATAAAGATAAGAATTATGAGCTTTCAAGTGTTTATTTAATGTTTCATTCTATGGTACTGGTCATTCCAATTTTGTTTCAGAGAGCCTGGGTTTGAGCGGTTACTTTTACATGAGATTTTATTTTTCGGCGACTTTTTTTATGCTATCTTTTTTATGTAGTTTATGAATTTAAATGGCAACATTTTCCCGCCTGGAAGCTGTAAGATCGGCTTCCTCCTCTCTCTCTCTCTCTCTTTGTAGGTAGTATTAGGCAGTTTACATCCACACGTGCATCCCTAAAATATTATGGGGTACATTCACCTGACATCACGCCGACAATCGACGGCTGTCAGAAAGCCAACGCAGGATTCCCTCTGGAAGCCAGAACCCCGTTTGTAATTCGAGGTTTAAGAAGTGACTGCCCCACCCCAAGAAAGTGGTGAAGCAATTCGTTTCAAAACACTAGAAAGAGTGGTTGTGCTGGCATCCTCCTTCACAAGTAACACACATTGTAGAATGGAAATGCTCAATAGTTTGAATAACTTGCAACGAAATGTACATATTGTAATTAAGAGCTGTAGACGTAATAAACCAATAATTAATTTCAGAAGTCGTACGCTACTCATCGATTATCCCAAATGCTACAATATATACACTTAAAGAAGCTCTGTTCATTTGTCTTCCGACAATGCTCGTTCGATTGCTTTCGTTTGACGCGTTAGCAGCACACCCTTGATAGAGAACGAAGCTGTCAATGGTAGTGACATTATCAATAATTTAAAAGATTCTGAAGACGGACGAGAAGAACCGGATTCTATGACAGAGAATAAAATATATTCAGGGATCTAGATTTAAAACAAATTTTAAAAAAAACATTTTCTTAAAACTGATACCACACACACACAATTCCGAAAAGAGTTTGAAATTCCAAAAAGAACTTTGATCACGCATATGTGGTTGTTGTGACGTTCACAAACAACTGACCAACCGACCGTCGTCGAAAACATTTATCACTGACTTTACGATGCCAAAAATAAATCAATTGAAATTGTATCTTCAAGTGACGAAAGCGATTTTGAACTAATTCATCACAGGAAGATGTATGCTTCGGATTACGACGAGTAATAGGGTATGTAATTATGTATGTGGATTTTAAAAACTTCTCCATGTGTATACAATGAGAAATTATTCCATGAGTACTTTAATTATTTACTTTGTTTGTGGGAGCACTTCTCATGTTTCACTTCTTCGAACATAATTGATGTATTTTCTAAGGGCGACTTTTTTATGCGATCCTTGTGTGGCGCATGAAAATTCTGTAGTATGTCGACAAAATTATTCGTTATTTGTAAGTATTCATAAAATTTTCAATTTTTTTTTCTTGATGGGCTTCTTTTATGCGGTCCCTATCTACCGCACAAAAACAGGGCTTTACTGTGCATGGAGAAACAATTTTTAATGTTTCTTCTGTCATGTCCTGGAACGTATATTTGCTTATATTGCTACACACCTGTGTGTGTGTGTGTGTGTGTGTGTGTGTGTGTGTGTGTGTGTGTGTGTGTTGTGTGTGTGTGTGTGTGTGTGTGTGTGTGTGTGTGTGTGTGTGTGTGTGTTCCTTTTAGGTACAGTTATAACTTCGCCAATAAGGCCAAAGGTTTGTTTCTTAATCTATGAAGTTGCTTTTTGAAGCTTGACATTTGTTTCTTAATTTTGAAACTAAGATGTGCAAGATTTACTTCTAGTTCATGAAAAGGAATGCCGCACACATTTCTTAATTAGTCGAAATAAACATACCCAGTGGCGTGACTTACTTCCAGATATTACAAGGGGGGGGAGTGTTAAGATTCTAAGGGGCCTAAAGCATGACTAACGCAGAATACATATTTAACCAATTTATAAAATATTAAAGATAAAACCTGACTTTGAAGGAGGGAGCCCTAATATTTTCGTTACGCTACTGCTTACACTTATAACAGAGGTGACCAACCCGCGGCACGGTGGAGTTGTAACAGTAGCACACGAAGACTTACTGAAAAATTTTGAAAAGATTAATCATTTTTCAATGTTAAAAATTTTCGAAAGATAAGTAACCATTTTTTTACAATTGTATCTTCTTTTTTTTTTATTGAGAACATTTATAACCCCATGCACCACAAAGTATCACACGGGCGCTTACATAAGTAAGCGTGAAGCACACTTCACAAGGGAAAGAAGGCTTACAACACAAACATCCATGCCTTCTCCGAAATTCAAACCCAGGCCCTACGGCGTCACAGTAAGCGTTTACAATTGTATCGAAGTTTGGTAGTCTCAGTAAAAAAATATTAAATATTCTAAAAGGCAAAAGTCCTTTCGAGAGGTGGTGGTGGAGAGAGGTGGGAGACCCCTGAACCACCCCCTAGGCTTTCTCCCTTAAATTTATATGGAACGGTGTCAAAACGTACTGTCACCTGCATTATGTTCAAAATAGACGTATTCTAACTCTTTGCCACAGTGAAACTCGTGGGCCGCGATCCGGCATTGTCGATCAGGTGACATTAAAAACGATAGCACACAACAACAAAAAACAGATTTTCACTGTTTTGTGTTTGATTATTAACGTCGCACTACGAAGTAAGACGAAGGCTATTGGAGACAGATATTGTAGTTTTGATCTCCGGTCAAGTAACTACACACTTGGTCAGTCAACGTTGTTATGTAAATGGCTTTTTTCTAACCCAAATGAAAGGAATCTACAACTTCCATTCCAAGTACATTTATACCTCGACTTACACTACTCCGACTTAACCGAACCCGAAGGTACGCGATTTCAAATCCCGTCGATTCATTTTATATATATGTTACCGGCAAAGTATGAAATGCCGGCATTATATACAATGCCGGACGTTTTTAGGCAAAGTATAAAATATGAGATTTATTACATACTTTGCCTAGGCATTGTATAGAATGTCTAAAGCTATTTGGGCAATGTATGAAAAAGGTTATCATAAGGATATTATATCAATGACTTACATTCCTAAAAGTATAAATGTTATTCTCTGACAAAAGAAAATGAGACTGTCATGAAAAAAAATTATTCAAAATACGTAAAGGAAAATTAAAAAGGTGTAGCAAATAAAATTTTTATTTCTTATTGAGGAAAACAAAATCTATATAGATAAAGATTAATATGTGTGTCTATGAGTCTCTCATGCCTTCCTAAAACGCTCATCCAATTGATTGCGATGAAACTTTGGGAAATGGTTGGACGCATGCCCGCGAAGATTTCTGATTCAGTAAAATTGACCTATAAGAGGAGGCAATACCCATAAGGAATGTTAGGAATAAATATTCCGGTTTTTGAGCTATTAGACCTACAAACTTAAAAATTTGTAGGCATGTTTCCTTCAAAGATTAGATGTCCGCTGCAAAAGGGGTTTGACAAAAAATGAATTCTTAGGGGCGGTGCTGGGGCTTAAGCGGTGTTATAGATAAGTATTCCCATTTTTGAATTATTGAACCTACAAATTTGAAATTTGGTGGTCATTTTCTGCTTATAAAGTTAAGATTCGCTACACAGGGGTTTTTGCAAAAATTGAACCCCAAAGGGGTTCAATTTTGTCCTTAAGCCCCGAGGGCTTAAGGAGCGTCACATATAAATATTTCCGTTTTTAAACTATAAGACCTACATGCTAGAAATTTGGTAGACCCGTTCCTTTCATGGAGTAGAGATCCGCTACAAAAAGTGTTTTGAAAATCGATCCGAAAAGTCGTTGCGAGGGCTTAAGGGGTGTTATAAATAAATATTACCGTTTTTGAACTTTTAGGCGAATAGACTTGAAATTTAGTTGGCGTGTTTTGTTTAGTTGAATATAGATTCACTAAAAACGGATTTCACGGAAGTTGACTTTTATTGGAGGGAGCGGGGATTCGCGCGCTGGGACTTATTTATTAAAAAAATTCGTTGTCTATTTACTACTTACCGTAATGAAATTTAATATGCATGTTACATTTTTTGACTGGAGATTCGCTAAGAAAGGATTTTACAGAAATTGACTCCTAAGGAGGAGAAGGAATCTTTTGCGCTGTGTGTGCGTATTGATAAAAAATATCCTTTTTCAAATAACTAGACATTCAGTAAGAAAATTTGGTATGTATGTCTCTGTTGTTGAATTGAATGGGTTGGTTGAACGAGGCTTAAAGGAATCGACTCTCAAAGGTGGTTACTAGAGCTTATTGATTAATAAATTCCGTTTTGATCTATTAAATTTAGACTTAATTTGGCTAGCATGTTTATTTTATTGAGTAGAGATACTCTAAAAATGGGTTTTGTGTAAATCACTTCAGAGGGGTTACGAGAGAGTAAAAGATAATTCTACTTCAATTTTAGAAATTATTTGGAAGTTCTGCCCTTTTTTCAATTCCTGCTATTTAGCTCGCTCTATATATTTATTTTGTTCAATTTTTCTGTTTTTTCTGGCAAGGTTCACAAAAATGGATGTACAGTTCAATATCATAATGTGTAACATTTTTGTATTTAGTTGAAAGTTCTTTCAAAATTCTATCGCATCTCCAGAATCCGAAATTTAATTTTGCTCTTGGCAAAATTAAATTCCTACAAGTTCGCATCGTCAGAGCTCATGTACCTCCCTCTGGGAAGGAAACTGGGTGTCAAAATTACCGGCGGCAATTGGTATCGCCTACATGGTGCCGCACTAAAAAGGGAAACCAGTCCCTGGAGAATGTACTAGGTCTGCAAGTGGTAAAAATACCAATATATCTGCAGCCCCATTGGGAAAAAAAGAATCCATGACGTAATACTGTGTACAGTAGTTCTTCCCAACATTATTATCTTCCGGACCGGTCAACGTTTGATAGTTTTACGGCGGCCCACTGAGGATGAGACGCTGATTATTTATATTTTAAATTGTTTTGATTTTATATAATTTAATTGTATTTGAACATACCTTCGGAATAAAATTCAGTTGCACCAAAAAATAAACATAAAATGATTTTACATAAAATATAAAGTGATTTCCATGGAAAGTCCCGCAAACACAAGAAAAATACACTCCAGTAAATAAAATGGAAATAATTTAATGCTCTTTGAGTGGCCCGATAACCTTTGATCCATGGACTAGGGGTTGGGGACCACTGTTTTATGGTACTGGCGCCTTCTTTAATAGGTTAAATGAGCTTACTTTTATTTTCCGCAAATATCACATCATAGCTATTCAGCAACCAATAATCTCTGAGTTCCTTCTTAGCAATCATTTTGGCATTTTGTATACCAGTTATTAACTTCTGGTAAGTAATTTCAGTTATAAAAAAAAACATTTTTTTTTCAGCATCAACTCGAATTTCGGGCAATTAGTCATCGAATAGTTGTTTCATGCCTATAGACCATAGGTCGACAACCTTTTAGCTGTTGCGTGTCAAACCAATCTACCAATATAATTTATCGAACCACCCACTAGAGCAGTTTGTTGAGTATTGCCAAGAGCCACTGATCATTGTACCGCGCGCCACATGTGGCACGTGTGACATAGGTTGCCGACCCCTGATATAGATCATGACTCCTTCTCCAACGCTATAGCTTGCTCCTTCATTTTCAGGGAGCAAAGGCAAAAAACAATTTTTTGTTAAAGAAATTTAAGTAAAATTGAGTATTTTGACATTTCCGAACAAAGAGCAATTCTACAACTAACAAATTCTGAGCCTGAGACACGCATTAAAAGTTTCGTGTCTTGCCACGCAATATTCGAAACGAATCAGAGATGTATTTCATACTTTGCCGGTTTCTCATTTGGCATTCTATAGAATGTGCCTAGGCAATGTGTGAAATAGGAATCATCTCATACTTTGCCGGCTAGATTTAGGCATTGTATATAATGCCTAGGTATTCTATAGAATGCCGGATTTCATACTTTGCCGGTAAGATATATATATAATGGAAACTCAGACGTAATTAGTGTCAGAGATCGAGGAAGTTGATGATGTGATAGAAGAAGTTGTCGAACTTGCCAGGCAAATAAATTAAAAAGTGGATAGTGATGGGTTCAAAAAATGCAAGATTCCTACTATTTTCAGGAGTTGAGAATTAGTGAGCTCATAGAAATGCATCAACAAGAACCAGACATCGGAGAACTTGAGATTTCAGTTTAATCAGAAGATCAAATGACGGTTGGGATCAGTTTAATTGAAAAAGGGCTGAAATTTTAGAAAATACTTACTCCAAAAAAAAGCGTATTTTTTCCACGAAACAATGAATATTTAAAAAAATATTAGCATACAACGAGGAAGTTTTGCAACAGGGAAAATCTTTGAGCCAGCAGACTATTTATTTTATTAGATTTTATGAAACCTTCTACACCAAAATGACTTCGGTTTGCGATTTTGTGTTTGTGTTCTATCTAAGATTTTATGAAACATTTTTTTTTCTAAATTATTTTCTTTCGTTTTTGGCCCCAGTCAAAATTAATTTAATGTATCAATATATGAAGTTATACCCCGACTTATACGCGGTTATCATTCGGTCTCGCCTATCGTGTAAGTTCGGGGTACTGCTGTATTGTACATCTTGATGCAAGCAGTCATTCATCTTCCGTTGTTGTTGATAATGATGAAAGAGCTAACCCTTCAAAATCACCTTTTGCAATCTTTCATAGCAAAACAATCAAATTTAAGTCAAACATCATATTAATTCCAGAAGTTTGGGACAACCTTGAACACAAAATAAGATATTTATTCCACGAGTAGATCTGGCACGCTGTTTGCATCCCAAGCTACAACCCTCGGCGCACGCATGGATTTCAAAAATTAGAAACTTGATAAACATATCACTCTTTTAAAAAGGCCAATGTTTTAACTGCTGATTTTTTTTATTCGTTTTGAAGACAAATCATTACATATGTATGTATATATATATATAAAGCATGCGAAAGACTATATTGCTTAAAGTTACTATTAATTGTTTTAATACTATGTTTGAGGAAATACGGTTTTTGTATTTTAGATAGTTAGCGCTTCAATTTTACATATCATGGGAAAGAAAAAAGATGCGTTTTTCTAAATATGGGTTTCCTTTCAAACTTCACACATTGAGTAACAAAATTTTTCATACCTTAAATATTCAGAGGGAAATTGAGGTCAGATTGAATTTATTGAATAATTAGTTTTAATAATTTAATTTTTTAAGAGGAATAGTTTAATTCACTACTGATGTCAATATTCAACTGTTTTACGTTGTAAAATTTAATTCTTTAAATAATCAACTTTGATCAATTATTTTTTATGTATTATAATTAAATTATCGTATTGTCATAACAAACAATTGTGTATAGAAAAGTTCAGCGTTTTAAAATGTGAGAAAAAGCTTTTAAAGTTTTGACCCAGACAGAGAATTACAATGTGAGTAAAATAAATCCCATTAAAAATCAGTTTGAATCCCACCTGAGATGGCCTAATTACTGAGAATGTGATTTCTGTTTTACTATACTATTTTATTTGAATAATTAAATTTAATTAATGAATAAACAGTAACAAACAACCAAAAAAATAGTCCAACACCATATATAGAAAGGAAAGTGGAAAATCTCGCTTTCTATTTCGCCACTTAATATTGCGATTAAATGTAACTAAAATAAAAAATTTCTTTAACCTAAGTAGGAATTGACTCAAGAAAACTTTTTTTATATTACTTGTTAATTTTAAATTTTTTCTGCTTTATTTCTGATGAAAGTAGAACTAGCTCCAACGTATAGTGACAGTTCTTTTTCTAACGATTTTTTTGTTTTTGCTTCAAATATATTTTTTAAACTTGTAGTGGATGACACTTGATGTTGATAAGTTTTTCAAATATTAATTCATTAATTAAATTTAATTAACTAAAAAAAAATTTCTTTTTTGACCTAAATAGGAATTGACTTAATTTTTTTTATTACCTGTTTAAATATAACCCCATGAAAGTAGTCAGTGTATGCTACTGCACGGTCATGCTTTTACATTACGCAAATAATTCAAGTAATATATTTTAAATCTAGAAAATAGTATTTTTCCGTTAGCCGGGCGCAAGCGAAAAATCGCCAAATTTCTTACAGGAATGTTCGTTTTGGAATGTTCAGGGGGATGTTCGTTTGGGGGCATGTGCCCTATTCTCTGAATTCATTCAAAATAAAGTGCATTTTCTTCTCTTTCTTCCAGCTTAATTTTGTTTTAAAAAATGATGAAAATTTGGAATTTAGCCTACACTGAAAAAGATTCAGTCTCTCTTTTTTTTTTTACAAGAGAAAGTAAATTTTCAGGAGCATCACCGTATTCTAGAAAAACCAAAAAAAAAAAAAACATCATTTTTAGCTGAAATTGTTTTGCTTACAATTCATTATTATTTGTTTATATTTGAATGGTTTCGACTTTTATTCCGTTGACTGTTTTGTCATTCGCTTCGCTTGGAGATTTGGCTCACCTTTGGCTCATAATTGGCGATATTTGCACCCGGCTAATGGAAAAGTTTCGAGAAAATTTATTTCTAAATAAATTTTATTCTAAAAAATTAAATATCGATTTTTTTTTCTCGCAGTAAGCTAATACCTTTTTAATCAATAGGTAATAACGGATAGTTAATGTCATTTCTGGTATTCTTTAATTCAAACATTTTATTCTTTCTTGAAGCAATTTGGACGCGTTTTCGATTTTATTTTAATTATAATGATTGAAAAATATGTGTGTGAGTGAGAGAATTTAGAATTGACGCTAAAAATTAAAAATGCGTTTATTATGTTAAATGTATAAATGTTTCTTGTATTAATGCTAAATGTATCAGGGTTAAATATGTAAATGTTAGATTAAATTTTACAATATAAATGTACAAACAATAAATACATAAATGTGTTCATCTATATATATAAAAATGGATATTTGTATATATGAAATTGCTTCCCACACACACACCAACACCATTCAACCGATCATAGTGAAAATTAGCATGTATATGTATTTTTTTGTGGAAACAGTTTTTGTGCTATCCTCTTTGTTGCAGCTCCCCACCAGCTGGCACTACAGCAAAGCAACTTTTGCACCATTCAATCAATTGCTAAGTTGCCAACATCGACGCAAAAAATGATGCCAACTTGGCTCTATCGCCAACATTTTGCTATGTTTCCATTGAATCGCCATTACAATGCAAGGAACGGCGTTGCTTTGTGAATATTACATTTTAACCTGAAATAAATACACAGCAGAAAGTAATATTAGCGTATTACATGTCCAGACATAAATTATTTACTCTATTTTAAGTGTTCATTACACTAAAGTTGTAACAATGTGTTACTTTTGCTGAGCAGAGATTGGCATAGTAAGGTGTTTTTAAAAATCGACCCATAATAGAGTTACGGGGTGTTATAAATGTAAAAAAAAAAATCCTTTTTATCAGCTATTAGACTTTCAGACTTATAATTTTACAATTTTATTTGTGTGTGTGTTGTTGTTGTTCAGCTGAGATATGCAAAAAGCATTTTTTTTTGTTAGCTTAGTTTGCAATTTATGTAAAATTAATTCATTAAAAACTTCTTTATCCTTTAGTGTGTATTGTTTAATTTTTCAATTCACCCGTGCGAAGAACGGGTATACAAGCTAGTGTTAAATATATAAATATAAATACACGTAATAATTCACTATTTAAATTTTCTATCGAGGGATTTTGTTTAACTCATGATGGTCGTAAGTCCTCCAAGACTTTGCATAAGAATTAATTTTTTAGTTTACCCGCCCAACGGAAAATAACTACAACTTTATCTCCTAAAAAACTGCAATGTTTGAACATTTCAAACTGAAATTATGCAATATTGCATCATCCGCTTATTCTGACCAATGACAAAAAACTTTAACGGAGATCATGAGATTCTAAAAATTTTATGCTGAGGAAGCTATAAAAGATGCGATCTCTGGAACGAACAAAGAACGCTTTTGTGTCTTGTCTTTGTGTTTTCGAATTGTTGGTGTGTGTTTTGTCTGTTATGAGATAACCTATTAAAAAATGTGGATTTAAAATATGAAAAAAAGTTTCCTCGTTCTTTCATCGAATGAAACAAAATAAAGTTAATTTAGTAAATTGTTTTAAATGCCGTGAAATCGTCATATATACATATCTACAAGAGCTATAAATTAAATAGTAGCAACTTAACCTAGAAACTCGCAGGAGAGCATGCATGCTTAAACAGGATATGGGAGTGGTGCAGTGCCGATTTAAGCTCATTTAGGGCCCTGGGAGCAGAAGATCTACGGACTCCTTCACACTGGAAAATCGAAATTTATTATCAGAAAACCTGGTTAAGTCTAGCTTATATGGGCCCTTTTGCCCCGGGCCCCTAGGGCACCCACCTCAAACGCCTAATGGATAAACCGGCCCTGGAGTGGGAAGGTGGCGCTGTAGAGTGTACAAAACATTCGATCTAGTTATAAAGGCAGTTGTATAGCTTTAAATTGAAGAGTGTGTTTCGTTTTCATCGCTCTAAAGAATGTGTTCAAAAGTTGATCAGCGGTCGAGGCTTAAAATTGAGGTTGCCGCCTGGCAAAAATTCAAAAGAATCTAATCGAGGATTACTAGAAGCCTGTGGCGAAAATGCATTACCTTATAGGACGGGTACACGATGGATTAAACTGTTTCGTTTGGATGTGAATGAGATTGTAGATTTGCAAAGCAAAGGTCAACCTTCCATTCCTGAAAATCAGATTGACATCTTGAGTAGTCTCCTTTCAATACAGTGTCAATGGATTGTCCAAAAATAATCATTAAAAGTTGATCTCGGTCATCAAACGATGTGGCAACATAACGATGAAATGTCTGAACATGAGAAAAATGGCAGCCCGCTGAGTTCCAGATTAACTCACCGAAGTACAGAACGTCCACATTTATTGCAAAACAATTTCACTTTCGCGTTGCATGACAAAGCTTGTTATGTTACAAACAATGTCACTCTCCTATTGCGATGGTGGCAGTGAGAAATCTTGGAACAACTTCCCTTCTCAACTGACATGAATCATTAGACTTCGATCTGTTTCCGAAGTTCAAAAAAACCTCTCTAAGACAGCCTATTTTATGGCATTTCCTCTGTACGCGGTGCCCCGTCGCTGACATCAACAATTAACACCTTGCCAATGATCTCCAACGTCTTCCTGACACTTGGCAAAAGATTATAAGTTTTGCTGGTGATCACATAGAAGAAATGGAATGCAAGTGTGTGTGTGTGTGTGTGTTTATCAAAAAATAAGCTTTATTTCAACAACACAACCAATATACTCCATTAGAATATTCTCTTTGTAGCGGTATCTTCATAAGTCATTAACAACCTCCGGATAGAGGTGATTGGGTTTGCCAGGCTGGCTACTATTCATCCTACTACAATTGCTCAAATTATGATCAATAAAAAATGCATGGAGGGGAACTCTCAACTGCTTACGTCTCCGTGCACATGCGCGGGACATCCATGCTAATATTGCGCAAAAATACACATTTTGATGTTATAAAAAATATGGCTTCGCAATGAGTAATTAGTTGAAATTGAAAACTTTAAACGCATAACACAGTATAAACGACCAAGTATTAATCGTAAGGGTGGGGTCGCCATCTATCAAAACGTGTGCTATTCACAGCATAAGTTTATTGGCAATCATGATGGTTTTGTGAGAAACAATACCCAGTACGCGCGTGTTAATCAAACTATGTCTAATTTGCGAGATGCACTTTACCTAAAGGTAAACCCATTGTTGTTGTAAGAGTTTATATTTTTTGTCAATAAGCATGCTACTGACATTATAGATTATATCCACGAGACATTATTAGCATATACAGAAGTGGTTCTAAACTACTATGGAAACAGTATCATGTACTTCCACTCATATTTGGTGGCGATTTCAATATTGATTTCGATAAATGTGAAGAATTGAGATTAGCACAATTTTTATAATCAGAGCTTAATTTGGATTTTGTTTCTAGTAGAGCCCTGGGGAAGATTAGGTATGGTATAATTACTGATGCGATGTTTTCGAAATTTGTAACTCGCGTATCTACCGATGTTCACGTATCATACTTTAGTTATTTCACAAGCCTCTTGTGGCAGTGATTAATAATGGCGAGAGAATGTAATTAATACACACAATGATATTAATAGTGAAGTAAATCAACCTTCTTAACAATGTAATCATGTATTATTAGTAACATACTGTATGTAACATAATTGAATGTTTGTTATTATATATTATTTTACCGAATCAATATGAAAAATGTGAATAGAATAAAGAAAATGCACATGCATGGTTTCAGTATTATGAAATGCGTTTATTTACCCTGTTTGCCTTCTAAAAAATCAAGCTTCGGAGCCGACACACAGATTTTTTTTCTTCTTATTATTAAATACAGTCCTTTATTTCATTTTGCACATTTCTTATAAAAAAAAGTTTGGTATATATTGCTCAAATCCACAATGACCAGCAGATGCGTCTCTTTTTATGCAAATCATAAAATACATTATGTACAGAGGATTATAATCCAACCAGAGGCGTAACTACCACCGTATCAGTAATACCCCCCTTGAATCTTGGGGCCCCGAAGATTCAAGGGGCCCCAAAATGAGCAAGCAGAAATTCGTAAAAAAGAGCTACCAAGGAATTTTGATGCAGGGCCCATTCAGGACCAGCTACGCCAGTGTATCCAACCACGGAATCCTACTCTCACCGATTACTAGCAAAGCAAGAACCGCCGTTAAGCTTTATTCTAACTGAATATTGAGATATAATTAAATCCATACACATTAACTTCAGCTAATGGCATAGCCCATTTGCATTTAAGTCGTTGTAACGGATGATGACGTCACCTAGTATTTTTTTAGTTCGTTTGTGAGGTGAGGTTCGTGGTGAAGTTTTTGAATGGTACAGAACATAGTGCCGTGATGAAAAATTGTCAGTTGGTCAGTGATAGTTGTAATTAATGTTGAAATAAAATAAATGGGGAAAATATTCATAATGGCGTATTTGGCACTATTAAACACTAACTCAAATACCAATAAATAATATAAATAATCAGCTATGTAGGCATTTAAATATGACTTCCTTGTGTTAAATAAATTATAGTTTTTGAAAAAAACTAAAAAACACGATTTTATACAGAATCGAACTAAAAAGTAAAAAAAATAATTCTTCATATAAGAATAAAATTATGAACGAGAAAGTTAATGTCATTGGGGGAAAAACGTGGGGTGTTCTAAAAAAATATCAATTGTTATATTTTCTAACTTCTGTTCCGAAATGCTGAGTTAGTGCAAAAATGTAGTACAAAGCACCCCACGCTTTCACCACAATGACATTAATTTTCTCGTTAATCATTTTCTCATATGAAGAATTATTTTTTTACTTTTTAGTTCGATTCAGTATAAACGCGTGTTTTTTTTTTAAACTATATTTTATTTTTCATTTTATAGTTCGATCTACAATAAAAGCGAGTTTTTTAGTTTTTTAAACTATCATTTATTCATTTTTGAATTTACCCTTGAGTCTGATATTTCGAGCCGGAATTACATGGCTGCTGGAATTAGTCTTGCTCTTCAATGGATATTAATTAACGGACCTGAAGTGTATTTATTCGCTCCGTTTACGGGGCCTCGGATGAGTCCCGTATCGTTATATTAGATTCCGTCTCCATAGAACAGGTCAAACAATTAAAGTGTGTCAAGAAGAAAAAATTAAAATTTAAAAAAATTTTAATGTACCATGTTTATATAACGGACTAAAAAGTATAAAATCCTCCTGTTTTCGTTTTCTTCTTTTTTCACATTTTCATGCATTGTCATCCTCTTCTGAGCTATGGTCCAAATTTCAAGTCTCTAGCTTCTCGGGAAGTCAGTTTAAAATGAATTACAAAATTCCACCCGGACAGACATTCAAGAAAGCGAGTTAATAAAAACATCCTTTTAAACGTATTGCTATAATATTAATTTGTATCATCACTTCTAATCGTATTGATTATAAAAATTAAAAAATATTTAGCAGTCAGAACGAAAATTATTTTTTTTCATATGCAGGAGCCTTTTTTTATTTCCATTTTCAGAAAAATGTTTATATTATGGTTAGAAATTGTGAACACACATCCACCCTCCACTTTCTCACATAAAGAACGCTTTTGTTTTGTTTTATTTTTATTAACCAAAAGTGTATTTTACACTAGCTTTAAATTAAAAATACTCGCTTTAGGGTTACACCTTATTCTTTTAGTCTCCAAATCTGGAAATGGTATATGGAATTAGTCGCCAAATCTGAAAACGGTACATGGAATTAGTCGCCAAATTTGAAAATTAAATATGCAATGTTGCCAAATCTGGAAGTGGTTTATGGAATTGTCGCCAAATCTGATTATTGTTATTCCTGACGATCCTGATAAGAACAATGGAACAAAATTATGAAATTATTGTACTGTCATCGGTCCTTGACAAGTGTGCAAAATTTCGAATTAATCCGATTTTTTAAAGTGGGTGAAAATCGAGTTCTAAGATTCCGTCACATGCAAGTGAAACTTATGTAAAAGCGTGTTAAAAATAAGAGAATTTGCATAAAAATACAAATTGACTTCTAGAATATACTTCTAGAACTATAGAACTTCTAGAACTAAAATATTCTTACACCTAAAAAGTACTGAAAACTATTCTTAAAATAACTTGCAGTTAATTTGAAAACAAAACTGTCTGAAATAATTCAAGCCGTTGTTTTGAATACTAACGACTCTATTCGTACCCGATATCAAGCCACATCAATGCTCCGTATTAATTTGAATCGCAGCTTGATGACGAGGTCAACATATGAGTAGATACCCATCATACGCTTCGATTTTTCTGATAGACTAAACCAATGTCAACTACAGCCACATTAAAAGGATTTAAGGGAATCCAGAACTTGAGTATGTAAGGCTAGAATTTTTTTTACCTTTATATTTGTGAATGAATAAAAGGCTTTCTCTCGGAATCATTTTTATTTTTTAAATAATTAGATTCTTTTTCAATTCTATTTGCACATGCATCACTTTTTGAATAATAATATCGACTTTTTAATAAGCATATTCTTTTCTTATGTATTTTGTAAAAATTTTTTCCCGAGATGATATAACTTTTTGATGTAGTTAGGATTAACTGCCAACAGATGGTGCCGGAATATTTTTTTAAATAAATTTATTCTTGGCTACGGATACCATATGATATTATGGGCCACATAGTTTATTTTATTATAAGTTGCGGGCTGCATGTTTTCGATCTTCAAAAAATCAATAAAAAATACGATTTTTATAATGTATTATGCATTTATTAGACTCAATGTATTCTATATTATACATACGAAGTCGTCTTATATTTCATGCTATTTTTTAAACTTAAACTATAATTTTTTAATTTTTTTTTATAAAAAAACAAAAATAAAACTTATTATTAGAAATTAAATTTAACATTACATTTTAGAAGATATTTGACATCGTTTTCTTCATAAAGAAAGTCATCAAGATTTGGTGGAAAATATTGAGTTGATGTATTTTTTTTAAATTGACGATACATGTTGATTCGGGGTGAATCTTGTGATTATTCTGAATTTTCTCTATTTTTCATTAAAAAAAAATTGCTTGCATAAATAAGTGCTTCCAAACACAGCCATTTTTGCATAACAAACGATAAATTTTAGGATACACATTTACTGATAAGTATGTATAAAAAATCTAAAAGTCCAATTTCCATAGATTTTTACTTCAACAAAGAATCGCATTAGATTTCGATTAATTTCATCAGCAAGCTGTCGTCAATAATTGTAGTATCGAGAGATAGAAGTGAATTAAAAGTGCGAAATTGCAACTCATAGCTTCAGTGGCGTAACGGAGAATATTAGCCCCCCCCCCCTGCAGATTATGAGTCCAAATCCAAATCTTTTAAATGTATTTTTTCGTACTTGGCGTCAGGCAGGCTTTGGGTCCCCTAGAATCTTAAGTCTCCCCTGCGATGAGCGAGTTGCGCGAGTGTACGTTACGCCACTGCATAGCTCTTAAAATCAGAAATTCTTCGACCTATAATTCCGTTTCTAACAATTAGATTTAGTGAGCATATTCGATAAATTTTAATTTGTGGGATTTAATCAATAGATATCGATAATCTTCAAAGTAGGACAAGTTTTCTTTTTCTATTTATTTTCACCAAAAATAATTTTTAATATTATCAAATAGAGATATAACAACATGATTTTTGCCTTGAAGCTTAAAGTTAAGTTGATTAAGATGACTTGTGTAATATCAAATGAGAATGTCAAGTTCTTTATCCTTTGTCCGTCTTTTAGTTCAGCACATTCATAATTTTTGTTCCCAAGGAAATTATAATTTCGTCCAATATTTTGAAGAATTGTTTTTTAACACTTAACGATTTGAAAGACATTGAACTTTCGTATAACATAGTAGATCGTTGTATTCAATATAATGAACAATTTTGGTGAGTATTTTTAAATCATGTCCTATTTTAAAACTTTGAAGCCCAGTACATGCTGGTGAATAATAAGATTAAAATGTTCAAAATCATTATTACCATGCTGTTTACCTGTTTCTTTTAATCTTGCAACAACTCCTTTAGTAAAACCGTTCATGGTACGTGCACCAAACGAACACAACCAACTTTTACAATGGTAACTTATGTCTCAAAACAATGATAAATAAGTTCAAAATATCAGCTCCAGTGGTTGTATAATGAATATGAAGGATTTCCAAAAGTTTACTTATTTTTAAATTAATATCACATCCGTAAATAAAAACAAATAGCTGAGCGAAAGTTTCAATCTCTGTGTTGTCATCAATATTGCAATAAAGTAGGCTTGAAATGTTGATATAGTTGAACTATGCTGATTTCTTAAATTCTCGGTTATTTTATCAACTGTACTATAGCTGCAATATATATTTCGATTTTAAACTTACACTCTCACTTTGATTTGCTTCTGCTGACATTATAATTCCGCCGTTTTAAGCAAGCATTCACTTATAAATTTCCTTGCAGTAAATTATTTCAATTTGCTTGGGGGATTAAACTGATAATATAAAAAATTTTAAAGCAGCTGTATAATCTTCAAGAATTGATCTCAATTCAGAAAATTTTGCAAAGTATTGTTTAGATAGAGTTTGTTTCATGATTTGTGTCATAGTGCCTTTTAATATTATATTCCTTAGTAACTGAGAAAGAGTTTTTCGTTATCAGGAATATATTATTCTTATTATGGGCACAAAAAATATTGCATTTCCCATTTTCTAGAAAATTACGACGTTCCTCTTGGATTGGCCTTTCTTTACTAATTTTTGAAATTTGACTTTATTTTTATTAAATAACTTTTTAGTTTTATATATGAATAAAAATGAAAATCCACTTTCATTCGCAAGCAATTTAGTATACACTGCCTTTTATCTCAACCATTTTTTTAATATTTATTAAACTTTAAAAAACATATCTTATACTGGCTCTGGCTGATTGAGCACTCCAAACATAGGAGGACGAAAAATAAAAGTAGTACGCTCGAAGTATCGGGGTACCATCTATAGTTGAGATTTTGCAGAGAATGCCTTTCAAAATTTAACGAAAATGATTTTATCACTAAAATTAAATGAAAACGTTTAAAAAATATTAAAAGAAACGAGCCTTACAGTAGTCGCATATGATGTGTAACATCTGACATGTCATTGGGGTAAATAAGCAATCGTAACTTAAATCCTGGAAAGAAAATGAATCGGGTATGATTGGAAATAATTTTCTATCGAATAATTATATCTTTTATGAAAGTTTTATTTAACTAACACAAGGAGTAATGCAGTTTTTTTTATCAAAAATAATTATTCTTGTTTAATTTGGGGAAGAGCGAGGACACACACATATACACAATACTTATAACTAAAATATGATACATATACTGGTGATTTCAAAGTATTTAAAAACCGTTGAAAAAGTCCAAAAAAAATGATACCGAAATTTTGAATTCGAATCTTTTGAAATGCTAAATTTAGCAATATAAAAAAAAAGACTGGTGGCTTGATGGCTACTATGGTTGGACCCCGATGCGAAGGTAGCGAAGAGACACCTCCAAGCGCGCTGATTGGTCAAATCAAATAGCGCGCGCTTCGCCGACTTCCTGTTACACATTTCCGTCCCTTTTCACAAAATCACTCCTGTAAATATCCAGCAACCGAGAAGAAAGATGTTTTACATCAAAAAATATTTTTTATCTCTAGACCATTTCTATTACCAAAAAAGAATTTCTTTTAAAACAAGAACATGAAGCACGCAAATATATTGTAATTTATTTATATACTATAAATAAAAGAGAGGTTCACTCAAACAAATTTCAAAAGGAAAAATCTTAAACCTTACATTTAAATTTTTAAGAAGAGTCGGCAGGCCGCAACTTACGTACTGGTGGGCTGCGTGTTTGACACCCCTGCTTTAGAATTATGATACATGTATATTAGTTTTACAGTTTGAGCTATGAGTTTGAACAGTTGTATAATTTGTACAATGGGGGGTAGATCCACCATTAAATGGACAAGGCCGATTGTTATAAAATATAGTTTAAATTATTTATTGACGATACAGCAAGCAAGCGAAGTTTAATCTCATTTGAAACATATAGATTGTTTGCTTTTTCAATTTTTCCGTTAACAAACAAGGCATTGTTTTGATTTTTAGTAATATATTTTTCACAATATTTTAAAGAATCCTTCTGTATTGTTAAAAATCCAAAACAAGGATATTTGCTAAATTGCAATATTTTTACATTTATAACTCAATTAAATGACGGATTAAGCTAATATATACGAATAAATTTTCTTTTTTAACAGACAATACTAGTTAAAAAAGGATTTTACTGAAATATGCTTTTATGATCTAAGTATTTTCATCCTAGATTTCTATATTTTTTCAAACTTTTTATGAAAATTTGGATATGACGTCTTTACTCGTGGCGTCATCTACCAAGTAAAATTCTTACTATTTATAGTTAAATTATTGATAATATTAAATGCTCTGGAAATTATATATAATTCTTTTCAATTGTTAAATATTTTTTATAACGTTGGAAAAAGTTTATATTAAAAAATATTTTTAATAAAAAATTTTAGATTTTTTTTTTTGTACGCTTAACAATTTTAATGTACTTTTATAATCAGTCCTGTCATTTTCTAAAATAAAATACGTTAAAAAAAATTATTTTTCTTCATAAGATTCATTTGGAAAAATAAAACAAGCCATTTTGAATCTAAATGCATTATCAGTTTTTTAATAATTGATATTTTTAAACATTTAAATTGAATTTTTTCCTAATTTTCTTTTGCAAATTATAAAATAGACTACTTTGCAAATTTATTTAAAAAAATAATTGAAATATAAAAGTATCTTATATTTTTAATTCATTCATTCATTATTAAATATTAAGTTATAAATATTTTTAAAAAAACATTGAACATTGAAAATTAAATAAAATATTTATTTTATTTTCAACCAATACATAAATTTTTCAAGTCATTCTAGATCCACCATCCATTTTTATTTTCTTATATACAAAAGGTTTAAAGAGCTTCTAATTGACGAGTATTTCTTGCTCCTTCCCTTTATGGACTTGAAGAAATATCTGAAATATAAAAAAAGAATTCATTCACATTATATTTTGTTACGCTGTGGTATATGATTTAAGGTTACTCAATTTGAAAATCGAATAAAATTCCAATATAAAACCAAATTCATTCTTATTGAATTCTTACGTAATACTAATTTTGAATAGTTTTATTATTTTTTTAGAAGATTAAAACAAGAAAGGGTGAAACAAAATTATCTGCCACAGATTTCGTGAAATGTATTGCCAAGCAAAAATATGAATAGATTATAATCGATAGATATTCTGGATGTAAAAAAAAAATCGTTGGCACGCATGTCATATGAAGGAGAAACCGCTATTGACACGTGAGGAAATTCGATAGTGGCAAGTTCGAGCCTTATTGTGAGCGCGGTTTATCGTTCCTCGATATTGCTACTCGCATGGATCGGAATCTAACAACTGGCATGTGAATATGAAATCGATGTGTTCAGTAAAATCATACTGTACTAGTGCTGATTTATTCATTGGGTGCTTGGGGTGCGCGCCAAGAGGTCCAGGACCCGAAAGGGCCCGGATAACCCCGACCTAACCAGATTTTCTGGTTATAAAATGCGATCCACCAGTGCAAGGGAGTGCATAGATCTTCCAGGGCCCGAAATGAGCTTTAATCGGCACTGTACTAAATGGCATGCAGATTCCCAACGGCTTCCCGTCAATCTAACCTGTAAATACAAACGTTGTCAAGTCGACTTTACAGATTCTACAGTCATATCATAAACCTTGAGTCAGGAAGAAAACTTATTTGCAGAACAAGTATCCTCATGGACAGTGCGTTGACATCTAGAACAGCAGATACTATCTGCATGGTGACTATTATTGCGTCTTCCTTTGACACTGCTGCATAAAAATGCACCCGAATACAAAGCTGGATACAAGAGTGACATCCTGTCGTCTTTCCAGAAAACTCCCACTTCTGAATTTATCACCATGATGGACATATGTATATCAAAAGTTACCGATGAAACGCACGTGGCGGAATTTCATTGGATATCATCATACGAAACCAGCACCTGGTGTGATGGTATGGTCAGACATTGGGTATAAGAAACGAACAACTCTTGTTCGCGTCATGAATAATTTGAACAGCCAGAATTAAATTTCTGCCAGCTCGTATGGTCTATATCTGTGTCAAGTCTTGGAGACGTCATTTTTAAAAAAGGACAAATCAAATTGCATGTTGTCCATCATGTCCTGACTTACTTCTTTTCGATACCTGTTTAAAAATAAACCATTATTTTTAAAACAAATTTAGTGATTTTGATATAATAAGCATTAACTTAGGTGCAGTCCATTTTATTGCCTTATGCAACCTTTCCTTGCCATATTTGGCGATTTTTGTAGTTTTGTGGTGATCCAGCATATCGCTTAGAATATGGTAGCTTCTGGTTACCCTTAAAAAAACTTTTTGAAACTTTCATGCTTCTTTTTTTAAAAATTTTTAGACATTTCTTATTTTGCAATTTTTTAAAAATTCCTGTGTTCTAGCTTTAAAAATTTCTATGTTCCATGGTCTGCAGTTTGTATGACATTTTAAATATTTGTAAATTGATCAATTAAAATATATCAGCTTAAATATTTCTGAGTATTTATTGAATTTTTGATTTTTAAATTATATGAATCAAAATTCCTTACCAATAGAAGAGGATACACTCCTTTTAGTGATGATGATGGTGGGCTTGACGATGGGCGTAATCGAAGTGCTGATCAATGAAATGATGGGCGTGTGCTGGTGGTGGTGGTGGAGGAGGAGGTGCAACAGAGGCATATGCAGGCCAGTAGGAAGGAGGCAGAGGTGCGGCATAAGGCAAAGGGGCGTAACTTACTGGTGCTGGTGGTAACACAGCAGGAGAGGCGTATCCGTACTTGTATGAATTGTATTTAAGAGCAGTGGCGTAGGCTGCAGCCAAATCGGCAGGAGAGGGTGGTGGAGGGTAGGCATAGATTGGTGGAATGCGAGAGTACGATGGAGGCACCACTCCAGGTTTGACAGCGTGACCTCCATTAGTGGCCATGCACGCGCCAAAAAGAAAAACAGTAACCAGCAACTAAAAAAGTTTTTTTTATTATATTTAAAAATGTATTTGAGTTTTTTCACACACAAAAAATCAGTTTGGAGTAAAAATGAGTGACTTAGTGTATTTCAGTATCATTGTCATAAAATTAATAAATTTACATATTATCTGAGATGTTTATCATACGAATACATGATACTTTTGGTTCAGAATCTTTATTTGTGTTCAGACACATTGAGATCCAATTCATATTGTTTTTCAATCCTAACTATTAGCTTACACTCTATATATCATGTTCAAATATTCAATCGTTAATAAAATACTTTTTTCTCATCCACTTAAGTTCAAATACATTTTCTTAAACTTGTAGTGAATGACTCTTGATGTCAATGCAGTTTTTCAAATATTAATTCATTAATTAAATTTAATTAATTTTAGTTTTATATGGGAGAAAAAATTAAATTGGTTCCGAATGAAGGCAATAGATGGCGACAGTATACATTGAGAATTGCTTTGTAAAACCATAGATCTTATCTCTGCAGCACAATCCACAGCAATCTACGTTAGACAAAACAGCTGTATCTCAGCATTTCTCGCTAACCGTAAAACAAAATGCACCGTTACCTTCAGTTTTCGATGAAATAAACTTGGCCCTATTCTGTCACATTTTGAACTTACATATTGAAAAAAATTTATCTAAAATAAAATTCTCTTTATTAACCAAAGTAGAAATTGACTTTAAAAAAAAATTTTATATTACTTGCTTACACTATGACTTGTTGTAAAATTCAATTTTAAAAATGCAGAGCTCAGTTATTAGTTTGCGTTAGTGAGAATTGCATTAATTAATTAAAATGAAGGCATAAATTGACAACTAGCGAAAGCGATTTTTATTATAATTGGGGGGGGGGGTACCCCCTGTACGCCTAACGGCAGATTAACCTCCATCATAGCTCAAATTGTAAAACTGTACTTTAAATGCATAATGTAGTTCTAATTTCTTACCTCTACACCCGGTGCGTTAAATTTTAAAAGTACACCATTAATTTCGTCTTTTCCCATTTTTAACAAAGCTTCTTTTTCTTCTCCAGTCTCAAATACTACAGAATTTTGACCGGGAAGACAATATGACTTCCTGCGTGCATTAGGAGCTCCATAATGTGCCAAGCACTTGACTTATTACGACCCATTTTTACTTGTACCTTATATATAAATAAATGTATTATGTGATTATGAAAAACTTTTTTATACAGAGAGGGGTATTTTATTTTTAAAACTCGATCGTTACAAATACTTAACAACATATATCTTAAAAATGCAAGATATCAAATCAAAGTAATAGATAACTAAAAATAAAATATTACAATACTTTTAATTCAAGAAAAATTATAAAAAATAAAGCAATGAATGAGCCTTAAAATGAAGAAAAAGTATCCTCAAAAATAATTGCTTCATTCTTTTAATATTTTTTCCATTATTACTTAAGGCTACCTCTGAAATTTCATTTATCTAAAAGGTTTATAAATACACTTAAATATTTTTTTCCACGTTAAATACATTTCACGAAAAATTATGCAAAGAATGTACCAAAAAAAGTACGATTTCTACAGCAGAAAGGTGTATGCCTTCTACAGTATCCAAAAACAGAACAGAATTAAATAAAAAAAACTATTTAATTCGAAAATTTGTATAAAAAAGAGATGAAAACTCAATTACGTTTAGGCTTAGATATATCGTATCTACATTTATATGTTTAATATGTATACATTTAACATGTATAAAATTAATACACCTAACATTTGAATATTTAGCATTAATATTAGTTTCATGCATATATTTTTAATTAATAAATAATACAAAATTAGAAACTCTTAGCGTTAACTTAAGAAAGAATAAAAACTTGTGCTTGATCGCGATAAAAAAAATTCCATTCCCAAATGAGCTGCTGTTATGGACTATTTATTTTCTTTATTTAGACAATTTGTCATTTACTCTTTTGTTATTATTGTTATTGTAGTCATTTATTTCTATTATATATTTTTTGCTTTTGTAAATTCTGTATTTAATTTTTGGGGATAACTACCAAAACAAATCTTTAGATATCATTAAATCCTAAATCACGCTAGAATAAATTACCCGCGCAAAAAAAAGGGGGGGGGGTGGAAAAAGCTGCTTTTTAGATTCGAGAACATAAATTTCCAAAATGTTTCCTGTGGAGTAACAGTTGCCGTTTTAAAAGTGTTACCATGTCGAAAAAAAAAAATTTTTTTAAATGGAAAGGAAAGCTATATTTTTGCAGAAAACAAATTAAAATTTTATATCCTCAACATCAGTGTTCCCACGGATCAGTGTTCCCACGGATCAGTGTTCCACGGATTGGTCAACGTTTGATAATTTTACCGCGGCACAGTAAATTCATAATTTTAATTTAACTGTATTTAACACTTTCATTACGGCAATGACGCTCCTTTGCCCCGCTCTCTACAACAAGTGTCTGCGCCGCTCTCCGTAGCGCTAAAATTGAAACAAAGTTCAAATTCCTTTAATACTTGTTTGAAAACTAATAAGCAATTGTAATAAGTAACAATTTTTGCTATAATAATTTATTTGTGGATCCTAGAAGAGGATCCTCGCAATGAAAGTGTTAAGCATGCCTTTCGAATAAAATACAGTTAAGTCAAAAAAGGAATATAAAGGGATTTAACATGAAAAACAAAGTGATTTCCATAAAAATAAACATAAACTCGAGAGAAATACCCCACAGTAAATAAAATAGAAACGATTTAATGTTCCTTCTGTAGCCCGGTACTTTTTGATCCAGGGACCGCTACCGGTCCTCGGACAAGGAGCTGAGAATTTATCTACATCAAAGGTTCTCAACGTAGGCGATAACGCCCCCTTGTGGGCGTTTGAGGTTTTCAGGGGGGCAGTAAAAGACCCAGAGAAAATTAAGGGGCATTGAGATGGCATGGAGGGGCTTGGGCAAATTAACCAAAAATAGTCTAAAAAAGACTAAAGAAACACACTGATTATGTTCTCTAACAAAAGTAAACTTTAATACTGTTTACTTATGTTGATTGTATGTTTTTAAATCATTTCTACATCACATGTGCGAAAATTCACATATTACGGTAGACGTTCAGACCTACATTAAATTGAATGATATAGTGCATTTTAATTTCTGTATTGCACGGGTTGTCTTTGAGCAGTAGGAAAAATGTTTTGGCCACTGCATTTCATTACATATGTTATCCAAGAAACATAATTAAATATGTTAATCAAGAGTTAACATGTGATTCTGAAACTAACTGAAACTGTCAATTTATATATATTTTGAAAGCAATAGTTTATTATGAACTACATCTTATCATCAAAACCCCTGCCTGTCTTTATAACAGGTAAGTTAAACTTTTATTCCACTCTTTTAAATGAAGAAGAAATTTCTTAGCGTTTGAATTCCAACAATATCCTATCTATGACTAAAATATATATTATACATTTATTTGTGGTAATAGTTATTTCAGATTCGCAAGTAAAAAAATTAAATTAAAAATATATTCTATTAATAATAGAATATTTTTGAAAGTTTAACTCCTGTTTTCATCATGTATAATGTACAATCTTATTTCTCTTGAGTGGGAGAGGGTGGTATTGAAATTTTCACTAGAAACGGGGGCACCAGTTCAAAAAAGGTTGGGAACCTATGATCTACACCATAGGTTCCCAAAGTGATTCTTACGGACCCCTGGAGTGATTCTTACGGGGGCTTGTGACTGCTGAGGGGCTTCATAGTAAGTTAAAATTAATTTGGGGGCACGAGGATAACAGTAGGGGGTCTGCGAAAGGATTAATATGAAGTAAAATATTGTGATCAATTTCTGTTATTGTGAAAGTTAAAATAAACTAGTCATGATTTTTAAAATGAAAATTATAAATTTTAGAGAAAAATATTATGGATAGGAAGGAACACAAGATGCAAATAATGGCAAGAAAATTGCATGCAATGGAAGTTGGGCCGATCGCGGGTATGGCTGAATAAAGGCCTAGACCTAGGTTTAAATAGGAACAGAATCTCGCCGCTGCATGGAAAAACTCATCAAAAATATGGCAGTATTAAGAGTCGTGCATCTAGAAACCAATTTAATTAGTTTTGTTTTGTGCATGATCTCCAGATGTGAAGTGAGTTGAAACAAATTTTCCTTTGTTGTGAACAGAAAACAGTCTTATTCTTTGTATTATTAATAGTTAAAATACGTTAATTAGTATTAAGCACATTATATATATATATTATACATAAGATTTTTATATAAAGATAAAGTTATATATACTTTTGTTGAAATTAATTTACAAAATAGTTTTATGTAATACTTATCAAATTGTAATTTGTAGTTTTTCTAATATGCATTGAAACTAGACATGAACTAATTTTTGGAGTAAAAACGGATCAAAGGGCAAGTTTGAAAAACATTTTTCTAGAACCTGATAACAATTGTTTTTTTTAAAAAAAGCTGTTAATTTATAGCCATCTCAGAAACTTCGTTATAAAAAGCATTTAATAAAAGGTACGTGTTTAACTCTAAGCTATTAAAAGTTTTACGAGGCTTGAGAGAAATATAAAATTATTTTAAGCGTTTTTGATAAACTTCATCTTGAGTTTTTAGTCTGAATCTTAGTAAAATTTCCAAAAATTCTGTAGGATTTCAGATGTAAGAGAGAAAAATAAATAATTACTTACTGTAAATCCGTTCATGTTGAATATTTGAGTGAGACGAGAAAGCTTAAGAGATGAGATACTTCTTCGAATTCTGGATGCTCAGTGCACCCTGTCAGTCCCTTATATACCGAAAAAAGTCGTGGTAGCATCATTCTCGAAAGAAAGGACTTTAAATGGGCCAAAAACTTTCTCTGGTACAAATGAACTACATGATAATCTATTTAGCTTTAACAAAAGATATTATTTCTGAAATCCATAAGGAACACGATGGTTTTTCAGGAAGTTAAAAAAAGCGATAAGATAGAGAAAAAAAATTTATTTTAAGAATATTTCATGAGAGTTTCAATCCCCCCAAAAACCACGTATGCAATTCTTCTGCATCTGTGAGTCGTTTATAATATCGTAAAAAAATTCAGATAAAAATTTTCAAAGTTTCTTAATTAAATTCTCTTTTGCATGGATTGCTATAAATAAACCAAATAAACTCTTTGAAAATTATTACGAATATTAAGTTTTCACCAAACGATTTTGTATTCATATTTTAATTAAATAAACAAATGAAAATGATAAAGGATTGCCAATTAATAATAGCGCAAACGATAATATCTGTCTTTAGTTCTAAAACAGGGAAACATCTGGAACTTAATAATAATATTTAAAACACACACATAAGTAATTTATTTAAAAAACAGAATCATTAAATTAAACTAATGCGAAATGTAGTATACAAATGTGTTATTAAAATTAAAATTAATAAAATGCGCCATTTTTTGTATGATTTTATAATTATTTATTTGCGTATTTACATGGAAATGTGAGCTTTTTTGCATATATATGTATTTAATTTTATAAATTGTTGTGTTCCTGTCTGTAAGCTATGTGAATAGTAATATAAATGTTAAAATAATTGGATAATTTTTAAAATTCCAAAATTTTTTCCCTAAATATTCGAATATTTTACAAGTTTTAAGATTTTTTCCCCCTTAAAATATACATTAGTAACAAAATAAGTGACTTCATTAGTCCATGAAGTCTATGGTCTTCTGATTGAATTGTAATTTTGCAGAAATAATATTCCTTACATTTCTATTAATAACTGCCTCTATATTTGAGATTTTTCAGAAAATAAAAATAACATCTTGTGTGAGAGCAAACACGTTTTCATCTACAGTTAATCGTAAGTATTTATTTGGATAATGTGTTTATTTCTGCAAAAAGAAAAAAAAAAGATTTGTGTTTATCTGTTTTATATGCTCATAAATATTTGTTATCATTAAAAGAAGTGTATTAATTTATAGTCTAGTATCATAGTCTTTTTAAACAGGTAAATAGTTCATTTTAGTAAAAATTTTATGAACTTACGTGATTGTATTATGAAAACAAAAATTATTTGAGCTTTTCTCTAAAATTTTATAGAAATGGCTTTATTTTTTTTTTGTTGGTAAATTAGTACCTATTACTACAACATATAAATAACTCCATACGACAATTCTATTCAACAAAATTTTCCTTCTGTTTTAATTATGGTAATCAGTTTAATATTAGCATAATCAGCAAAAATGCATTACGAAATTCATTGGTACTCATTTTAAAATGCAATTTTTCATGAATTTAGTTTTATTTACCTCCATGTTTTGTTTCCCTCCAAAAATACCTGGCCTTATAAGAATTTTTGCTGCAAAAGCCGCGCGAATGAGGATTCTTTTATCGCCTGAACTGCCCCTGGCGTATATATACGTTTTTCCGAAATACGATTCTTTCTTTACGCTACTATCAGTAAAACATGTTCCAAAGGCTTTGGAATGCAATGAAATGACTTTGCCCGTGTTTGCGAAGAAAGCTTGTTCTCCTCCCCCCCCCCCACCCCCAATACGTCGCGTACGAGCGTCTACTTGAAAAACGGTGACACTGGGAGCGAGAATCATGTTAGGTTAATGAGATGTGCTATTTTTCATGCTCAACAATTTTACATTTATTCAAATACAGCCAACCCGTCATCCTCCAAAATATTGGCAGTAGGTTCACATTGCTAAAGAACCACCATATGCCAATGTTATTCATCTAGTATTGGGTGGCCGCCGTAGCCGAGTGGTCATGGTCATGAACTAGTGGCTGGCGTTGCTGACTGGGCTCGAAACTTAGTACCACCGAAAACCTACTATGTAGAAGGGGTAATACACGTTTGATCTGTAGAGGCTTAAAGTCCACTGAGTGGCATTTAGTGCAAGTTAGGAGAGGGTTGCGCCAGTTCAGATGTAGTCCTTCCCTCTTTACTTATGGTTCAAAATGGCGATGTCCATCGCCAATTGCCCTCGTGTTGCCCCCACAGGGCTACGTAAATCAAAAAATCAAATCAAACTATCTAGTATTGCGATTGACAGACTTCTTTGCCGATTAGTCTGTGATCTCATTTCTAGGGTGAATACTTTCATTTCCACCTTATAAACAGGGAAACGTTTTAATCTTCAATCAGTAATAGATTCACAGATGCAAGGACATTAGGCCAACTCTATATAGTAGTGGACTTCATATAATTCTCTCGGCTCGGTTTCAATGAAATCATGACCCGAATAAAATTTTAATCGTCAAATCTTATTTCTAGACATATTCTAAAAAAACAACTAGGAATTTCAAACTGTGTGCCAACTGGCAACAGTGGTTAGACTACATGTCCGTCCCTCATGTCTAGATCTACCACAAAACATCACCATTACTCATTTCGTCAAAACGAGGCAGTCGGTCGAGACGGTTTGTGTTTTCATCTGTGAGAGAAGTATTTTAAAACGTATACTATATACTGTCTACTCAAGAAAATCTAAAGGGAAGGGCCTACTTTGTATCAGGGCCGGCCTAGGATCTCTAGAAGTCTTAAAACACCATTGCTGGAGCTTATAATCGTATTTACATTCAATACTATATTTTCAGCCATCTATAATTCATGGTGGTTGAGTGAGATTTTACAATCGTTGCCACAATTGAATGTGTCATGTGATGTATGAAAACACGTGATAGCATATAACTGTGATGAATTAACTATATTTGGAAGCGAGGTACGTAAGCGAGGTACGAGAATTATCCAATTAAACGCAAAAATACACATTTATGTTAATTACTTCTACATATTGTCAATCGATACAAGTTTGGGATTGGATTTTAGTTGAACTACCTGATTTGGCGACAATTTTTTAGGATTTTAGAACCAAGTTGGCGTAATTTTTGCATGTAAGCTGTGTGCTTAAGATTAAGCTCAAGTTGGCTATTTTGAAAAACGCGGTTTTTCCGTTGGTGCATTTTCGCGAAAATTTTGGACGTCAAAAAAAAAAGGGGGGTTCAACTAGATACTTTAACCAAATTTTGTAATGTCGCTTGTTCAATGTATCATATATATTCGTATTTGAATTCGTATTTCTCCAAATATTTGTAATATTGCCAGTTTTCTGCAATTTGTTTATTTTTTGGGGTTACTATTCAGTTACCTGAGTACCCAAGCTCATAAAACAGCAATGCTATTTTCTTTTTTATGCAAATGAAATAAAATGCGTAAATAAAAGTTTTTTGTTGTTTGTTGTTACTAATTTTACTTAATTTCTATTGAAAACCGAGCGAAGAACGACGCAAAATATTGCAATTGGCGATATTTCGTATGCGGAAGTTAGCTACATTTGTCAATTTCTCGCTTGTGCCCGTCTAACCGAACAATGCCCTTTTTATAGTATTATGCATCTTTATTTATATATGTCATCTGTTAATACGATAAATCAACTTTTAAGAGATAAATTTTAAAAAAAATTAATACACAATTTAAATACACCAATTTTCTTCCTGTTATGTTGTATGTAGTATTTACATTGACATATTGATTTATACTGTGTTTATTTTAATTTATTAATAATAATTTTTTTTAAAATAAAATTTTATAAATTTAATTTTTTTTTTATAAACTATTGTAAATATTTCGATATTTCTCTTTTCTACAATGTGTAAATAAGATATTAACATTTTTTTTTTACTGATCCGGTGCAAAGATTCATTTATATCAAAACAGAAGGCCTTTGGAGTGTGTATTCTTATTACCTTTGATTTTTTAACCGCTTAAGAAATCAATTTCACTTAAATACAATGAACCACAAAAGTGCTCGTAGATTTGCAATTTACCATAAAATTTAATGTTTTCGATGAATAAAATTACTATATTGCAATCGTAATTTTTTATGATATCTGCAACTTGTCTTTATGGAATGACATAATTATTTTTTTAAAAATAGTATAACAATTGTTTTTAAAAATTAATAATCAAAGAGCTACATAAAAAAATTACGCCACATAAGTCTTCGTACATTTAACAAAACTCCAACATAGCTTTAAATATTGTATTTCTTTTCTAATTTATACTTGGTAGGATATTTTTTAGTGTCCACAACAACTTTTAAACGTCTTGGTATATATTTAATCAGTTTTTTGTAATTTCTGCATCGATTTTCCTCCATGCTTCTGTGATTATTGTTTTTACTTCCCCTTATGTGTTTATATATATATATATATATATATATATAATGTCGTGTTTTCATTTTTTAAATATACCACAATACTATCAAAAAATACGAAGTCGCCTAATTTTGAGGCTGACTTACACCCCCACGCAAGAACACTTCCTCCTCCATAGTTCATTGATCCAATTAGATTCTTGGGATTAAGTTTCAGAAAATTCAAAATTGACAGCAAATTCATTGGGATTCATGCTGAAGCATGGAGGTGGAGGTGTTCTTTCGTGAGGGTGTAAATCGGCTTCAGGATTAGGTAATTTGATATTTTTTGATGGTATTTGTAAATCATGAGCTCTATTTAAATATTTTAAAGAGAGATTTTAAATTATCCGCCCAGAATGTGGGTATTGGAGACGAGTTCGCTTTTTAACAGGATAATGACGCCAAGCGCACTGTTCTCAATGTACACCTGGTGTCTATATAACTGTTCCAAAATTCTGAAAACATCTCCTCAATCATTTTATTTATCCCAGTAGAACATATTTGGTGAGAGTTTCATTAAAAATACATGACATAAATATATAATGTGAAGTAAAAACAATAATCACAGAAGCATGGAGGAAAGTCGATGCAGAATTTACAAAACACTGATTAAATCTATACCAAGACGTTTAAAAGTTGCCGTGGACACTAAAAGTTATCCTACTAAGTACTATATTAAGAAAGAAATATAATATTGAAAACTGTGGTGAGATTTTTGTTAAGTGTACAAAGACTTTTGTGGCGTAATTTTTCAGTGACTTTTTGATTATTAATTTTTAAAAATAAAAGTTTTACTCCTTTTTAAAAAATAATTGTGTCATTCTATTAAAAACAAGTTGCAGATATCATAAATAAAATTACCAATTCCAATATATTAATTTTTATTAGTCGAAAACATTAAATTTTGAAGGAAACTGCAAGTGTACGAACACTTTTGTGGTCCACTGTATGTGTAATGTTTAAACATTTTCCCTTCTCATCGTAAAATACATTTAAAAGAACGTTTTGTTTTCTGTTAAAACTCTGAAAATCCCTCAAAATTAAAGATTTTAACTTACAGAACTTCTTTGAAAAAGGAGTCAAAATTTGGTAAAGCACGAATTTGGAATACAAAACGTAATCAATAATTTGAATTTCGCTTTTAATTATAGAATGAGTTCTTCCATATGGGGAACTAAATTTCGTCTACACATGTCATCTTTGATGTTCGAAAAACAATTAGGCTTAGCACGCGTAGCAACAAAATATAAACTATGAAAGTTTTATTTTCGAAACTATGATGTTGTTGCCAAAATTAAAAACAGATTTTCGGAAATAACGATAACTTCCTATTTCCTTTGACATTGTAAATGCAAGAAAACACGTCTCCCGTTATTGTAAAAGACAAAAGAGGGGAATTTTAAAATAAGAATACAGAAAGAATCCAGATCATAAACACCTGCTTCCGCTTTCCCTGGCCTACAGTTACAGTTTCGTGAGATGTTACGCCTTCCTGACTTAACTGTAATGTTTTCATCACGATATCAGAAGCATATTAATGGATAGCAATAAAGAGCAGAATAAGAATAATAGTTTAACACCTGTCTCATTTTTCAAGGATATGTTAGGTTCTTAAATTTATTGAGGTAAGAGGATGAGACGTTCTAATTTTTTTGAAAAGCTCCAAAATATTTTGAACGAAATAATTTGAATTTAAACTTTCTAAAGCAAAGAAAAAAATTCAATGCTTTTATTTCATTTCGCTTGTACGAAGGGAAAATAATTTCGAATGAGTATTTATGAGTCAATGAAGAAAAACAAAAATAATTTATCGTCTGCTGCAATTACATAATTATAATATTTATTAATAATTAATGTAACTTAATATTATCTGTATAAATGAGTTGTTTTAATGAAATGCTTTCACCGGAATTAAATGAAATTTAATGCACAAGCGACTTTTATTAGTACAAATAAATGACAAAATTTTCAAAGCAAAAAAACAACAACATATATTAAGTGTCCGAAATCAGTATTTGGTGTAGCCACTACGCGCAGCAATTAGTGCTGCTATACGACGTGGCATGGAGTCAATGGAGTCAAACAGATTTTGAATATCTGCTCGTGGAAAAGAATTCCATATTGCTTGTATGCGCAGCAAATGTTCGTCTTTTAAAGCTGCAGGACGCGGATCACGACGAGACGCCGTCCAACCAAATCCCACACGTGCTCAGTAAACGACATATCCGGCGAATAAGCAGGCCAAGGAAGAAGTTGTATGTGTTGGGCTGAACAGAAGTCTCTAACAGTTTTTGCAACATGTGGGCATGCATTATCCTACTGAAAGATAGCTCCAGGGATGCCATGAAGGAAGGTAACGACTTCGGGCTGTAGCACTTCACGGACGTACATGTTGCTATTGAGATTACCCTCCATTCGTAGCAAATTGTATCGTCCATGATACGAAATCGCACCCCAAACCATAACTCTGGGTGTTAGGCCACTATGCCGTTCGATAACGCACTCTGGAAGGCAGAATTCACCGGTATAGCTTTTAGTACGAATGTGGCCATCATGGTCCCACAAATTAAAGCGTGATTCATCTGAAATGACAACTTGGTGCCAATCAGCTTGCCAGGCTCTGTGCTCATGAGCCCATTGCAAACGCAGCCGTCGATGGCTTGCCGCGAGGGGGGATTCTGTATAAAGGCATCCTTACACACAATCCACGTTGCAGCAGACGTGGACGAATAGACGAATCCGACATTAGTACTCCTGGAGCAGTAGACAAACGTGCTGCCAACTGCCTGGAGGAAGCTGTACGGTCATTCACCGTCATGCGAAGCAAGTGTCGATCGTCGCGCGTTGACGTCGCCTTCCGTCGTAAAATGCCAGTTTTTCGAGTTGTTCGGTGCTCGTCGATCTACTGCTTCCAAACTCACTTCACTGTGCAACTGTTCCGCTGCACACGAGCTTCTTTTGTGCAATAAGAAAATCCTCCCCGTTTTAACTCCGTAAATTGTTGGAATTTCTCTAAATTATTTCGTCTTGGTGGCATAGTTAGGTCCCACTAAACGTTCACCACTAACAAATAATCATTAACTATTTTCAACGTCCCGCTACATCCCTCTATTTATACGCCTTCAGCATCAGTTCAGAGGGCGCTGAGCATCCCACGCATGCTTGGTGGCTCTGATACTTTACTACTTTACGTAACATCCTATAATTGATATTTGCTGCAAAGTTAACTTAATTCTGATGATTCCTTCATGGTATTGCATTTTTTACAAACAGCAATATATATATATATATATAATAAATATAAAATATATATTATATATATATATATATATCTTGTTTATCTTTTATCATATCTTTTATCTTTAATAAAATACGTTTTATTCATCCACTCAAGTTCAAATACATTTTTTTAAACTTGTAGTGGATGACACTTAATGTTAATACAATTTTCTTCAAATATGAATGAATTAATTAAATTAAATTAATGTATAAATAGTAACAAGCAAAAATAATAGTCCAACACCATTCATGAAGAGGAAAATAGCTCGTTGTGTTGCTGTAGCTCAATGGATAGCGCGTTGGACTTTAATCCAAAAGCCCCACCTGGGATGACCTAATTTCTGAGAATGTGTTTTCTTTTAACTATATTATTTAATTGGAATAGTTAAATTTAATTAATGGATATAAATAGTAACAAACAAAAATAATAGTCCAACATTATATATAGAAAGGGAAGTGGAAAATTACAAGAAAAATCGCTTCCTATTTTGCCACTTAATATTGTGATTCTATCATATGTGTATACATATTTTTATTAATTGTAACTATTTAATAAAAAGTAAGTAAAATAAAAAATTGTTGACCTAAGCAAGAATTGACTTAAATTTTTTTTCATTTACTTGTTATAATAGAAACTGTTGTGTGTGAGTGTGAGTACGTGTGTGTGTGTGCTCCTCAAAATAGCCATTAACTGCCAACATCACTTCTTCATCGTTAGAAAATCATTGACCACTGAGCCATTTTTTCGAGATTAGGAATAGAAAATAATCTGAGGGGGGCTAAATCTAACGAATAGTGTGCATGAGGTTTCAATTCAAGCTTTAATTCACTAATTTTGGCCATCGCAATAACTTATTTGTGAGCAGGTATATTGTTTTGATGAAACAAAACTTTCTCTTTAGCCAAAATGTGGCTGTTTTTGCTTGATTTCTTCACTCAAACGTTGCAAAAAGTTAGTGCAATACTCGCCGTTGATAGTTTTTCCTTTTTCAAGGCAGTCAAAGAAAATTATCCCTCACGCATCCCAAAAAACCGACGCCATGACCATGCCTGTAGATGGAACGGTCTTCGCTTTCTTGGAGCCGATTCTCCCTTTTCAGTCCATTGATTTTTTTTCCAAGTTTTACTTTTTTGGGGGGCCGTTAGGGAGAAATGGTCAGAGTAAATTTTTTCAATGCGTGCGTACACCGTCATGGATGCGTGCGCATACCATCACGGATGTGACGACACCGCACGGATGCACACCGTCACGACACCGATGCGTGCCTACAACGTTGTCTAATAACTTTGGAAGTCATTGAGGGATCTTGGCAAAAAGGGTGTCGATCAAATTGGTGTGCTCCCCCCCCCACATGTATTTGATATCTATGTACTTGTGGTTGGGATAGAGGAGGGCTTACACACTAAAATATCAGTCCTCCATGTTATTCCTATGGGGTAAGAAATTTTCTAACATGCCACTTTTTTGGTGTTAGGGGACATATATTTGGGGGATCGTAATAACTATTGTTATAAACCATATCTGTTGGGAGGCATACCCCCGGTGCACCCCCCACCCCCTCTACAACTTTTTGGCCAATATCTCGGCACCCAAGCCTCAGAGTACATTCGGACCTGGCTCATTCGATCCCTCTCTGTCTGCTCTTCCAGATATTTATTTCATGCTTATAGGGCTGTTTCTTTCACAGTTTTTGAAGTTTTAAACTTTTTGAATTTATAAAAATTCGCAATACATTGGATTCTGTTTGAATCTCGAACTTGAGATTTGAACCAACTGTTCAAATCGTCGATACCCATCCAGTCTCATCTACTTTATTCCCATTGTGTAGGCATGAGGAGAGCTTAAGCACTAAAATATCATGCTCCCAATGTTAATCCTATGGGGACTGGAAAAAATTTCACCTCCCTAAGGAATTGAGCTTGGGACTTGATTTTTGGAGGCCCGCCATATTTTTCGTATTAACGCGAGCTTACGTGGAATTTGCCCCCATGTCTATTGTCCCTTTGCGGGGGTGTTTAAATTTATTTAAATCGTGATTATTTCGGGTTTGGCTGGTCTGATTGACTTCAGGTTGGTATCGTTCAACTCTGTTCGTGAACACCTTTCACCCTTGGCGTGCTTGCCCTGCTCAAGATTTTTTTTATAATAACTTTTTTAATTTGTTTAAATTCACAATATCTTGGCTCCTGTTGAGTCTCGGACTTGAGATTTTAACCAACTGTTCAACTCGTCCAGACCTATCCAGTCGTCTACTTCATTCCTATTGTGTGGACATGGGGAGGGCTTAAACATTAAAATATGCTCCCATGTTAATCCTATTGGGGGTTGGGAAAAATTCCACCCCCTAAGGAATTGAGCTTGGGACTTGATTTTTGGAGGTCCACCATATTTTCGTATTAACGCGAGCTTTATGTGGAATTGGCCCCCTCCGGTGCTCTCACCCCCCCCCCCCCCTACAGAGCTTTCCCAGTAATAACTCGATTTCTATGCTACCTTGGTAGACCGCATCGGCTGGATTCGATTGTTCTTCCTAAGAGCATCCTAGAAATATTTTTTTTCAGGACAATAGCCTCATTTCTTCACCCATATTTAACATTTTAAAATTATTTTAAAGTTTTAAATTTTTTTAAATCCCCGCATATCTTTTGAGGATTTTTGAACTTCGTTAATGAAACTCGATCATAGGTTCTCCTCGTTAATCTCTTTTATCTGTTATAATTCATGTGTGGATAGTGGGCCTAGGGAGGCGTTATCACTAAAATTAGAAATCCCCGTGTTATTCCTATGAGGTTCAATCTTTTGATGACGTCACGATATTATAGAGATAGAAGGATGAAACTTTGGGATCACACCTACTACTCTGTGTAATCATTGGGATGTACGTGACAATTTACGTAACAATTGCTTCCGCCCGCAGGGTTTAGTTTTGTTTTCCTTTCCAAAGCTAGTGCTGCCCCATTTGCAACTACAGACTCCGGACCGGTTCGAATGGATTCCGCTTGGTTTTCCCCACAACTAGGCGAGTTTCGAGTTGGTGCGTGCCCTGCTTCTATTTATTTGATTGTTTTAAAATTTTTAATTATTTTAAAATGACCATAACTCGGCTCTTCAGGCGGATGTCTTAATTTTCACTGGAACGATTCTTACCCACCGAGACATTCAATATGAGGTCTCAGGTGTCACATTCGGTTTACCTCATCTCCAGGTACAGTCTGCCGAAATCCCCCCCCCCCTGTTACTGGTCCTATTGTCCCCTGTGCGGGGGGTGTTTAAATTTATTTAAATCGTGATATCTCGGGTTTGGCTGGTCCGACTGACTCTTAAGGTTGGTATCGTTCAACTCTGCTCGTGACCGCCTTTTGTTCTTAGCCCAGCTTTCCCTGCTCAAGATTTTTAGAAAGATTTTTTTAACAATTGCAATAGTTTTTATAATCTATAAAGTAACTATAACTAGTTGATTAAATATTGTTTCAGGACATATTTTTCTAATAATGGAATGGGCTGCACAAAATCTCGTTAATTGATACCAAAGAAGTATAACTTCTTACGTGCGTACATAAGTACAAACACACTTTTTTTTCTTTAATGGTAATAAAAATTCAAAGAGTCAAGATTAAATTATGAACATTTGTCCTCATTTTTTTTAAAAATTACATCAGCTCAATATGTTCTTCTCAATTTTGATTATTTGCCTTTGTGGAAAAAAAAACGAAGTCAAATATCTTCTAAATGTAATGTTAATTTGCCTTTCGTATTATAACTTTTATTTTTGTTTTTTTAAACAGTATATAATAAATTGAGTTTTATAAAAAATAATTTTAATCATTCTAAAATCCTGTTTTATTAATTTTTTGAACATTGAAAACATGCGGCCCTCAACTTAATATAAAATAGCCCATGTGGCCCGTGAAATCAAATGAGTTTGACATGCCTGATTTACAGACTTAAAATTTAACAAATATGACTTTTAGTTCAGCTGAGATATGTAAAAAGATTTTTTTTTGTTTGCTTAATTTGCAATTGACGTAAAATTAACTCACTAAAAACTTTTCTATCTTTTAAAATGTATTGTTTAATTTTTCGATTCACCCGTGCGAAGAAGGGTTTTCGAGTTGGTATATAACATCTGAATCATATAAATATTTTAACCTTATCGATGCATTATAAAATATACTTAAGTGTTATATACCGTCGTCCAATTTCGTCAAATCAAAAGACGTCGCCAAGTGCCGCAATACGCAGCCAATAGTAGAAACGGTTCCCTCGCACAATCAAACAGGGCACTAATAATGATGGCCATATTTGGCGACATTTTTTTTAAATTGGCGATGTCTTTTCGCTCTGGGAAATTTGTCAATAGTATAATACATTAATACCTGGAAAACTATTTAGAAAATAATATTAGAGAATCTAAAAAAATGGATTTTTGATTTGGTTTCATACAAATATTTATTGGTAATAATACAGCAATGATTACAATACACACAAACAACAATGGTAACATATAAATCAGTGAGGCTGCCTAATCAAGCTAAGCATTATTCAATATTATTTGAATAATATACATATTAGAAAATTTGATCCGAGAATGACACAATTAACGCAAAGGTAAAACATGGCTTAAAAACAGTTCCGAAGAAAAAGTTCTGCCATGATGCATTAGATATCACTTGTAGAATATTAATTATCACATAATATCCCTCGCTGATATTCGGGAATATAATTTACAAGTATACTATTCATCTAGAGTTCACTAAGCATGTTATGTAAGAACATTAAAATTGTAAGGCACAAAATGCAAAGCAAAATTTTCATTTTATATTGGCACCAATTTGTATACTTTTAAACATATTGCCAAGGATTTCAGAATTGTAAATCACGTAACCAGCTTTTCATGAATAGTTCTAGTAGGAAAAATTGGTTCAAAGAACACAATTATGCAAAGAAGTTTTTGCATATTGTATAACACAGTGTTCATGAAATATTTGAGGTTTTTGTCGATACAAAAATATAATACCTACAAATCGATCTATGCCGTGCTCTCACAAACTGATGGAATTCTTTTCAAACTTCTTCGCATAAATTCTATCCGCAAAATATACAATGAATTTTCATATACTTGTTCGTAGTTCTCCAATAGTATCAAACAGAATACCAAATACGTTAACTAGAGATGTAGTTTACAACCCGCTCAGTAAAATGGCTTCGTCTCAAATTGTGAAGAGGTCTTCTGAAGTTTTTTGACTGGACAAGAAGAAACATCAAATGTTCTGAAGAATTATTTTCACATTACGCAATAATTCCCTTGCAGCCAATGAAACACCACGTTACGGGAGCAAGCTCCTCTTTCGAATTACAGTAATGAATTGTACCGGAAAAGAGTTATTTACCAGCAATCAGATCTGAAGAACCCTTGAACATGAATTAGCTTCAATTTCCAGTCCAACAACGAGGCATGGTTCTGATGTAAAAGAAATGCTACGAGTACCACAAAGAGTGCTCTTTTCAAAGACCTTTATATATTCTGTAGGAATAATAAACGCCAACGCCTGATGAAACACAGCAAAACATGGATATACCTAGAGAAAAAAAAAAGGAAAATATAGTTTAAACCAGGGATGGTGTCAAACTTGCGGCCCCCAACGCACATTTTTACGGCCCGGTCGGCACATCGGCACACAATAATATACAAGAAAATATCAAAATTTCTACCGAAATAGGACAGATAGTAGCGGAAAAGATATGTCAAGTGGCAGGACGTAAGCATTAAATTTTTCTTGTTCTTTTATTCATGTTTATTATAATGTATTATTTAAATAAACTTACATTTCTATGAATTTTAATTAATTTTTTTTGTAGCCCACCTAAAGTTAAACCTTGTTTTTTTGGCCCAAGTTAGCCTTTAAACTATAAATAAATACATAAAGATGCTTTTAAAAGTACAACATAAATCCCCTCCTTTTTTTACAACTTTTTCTTTAATTATAATCATTTCTTAATTTAAAAATGTACACGAATTTGCTGTAAAAAAAGCTGTTATATTGAGAGCTAATACTTTTATACTATTTTCGAGGGACATACCAAAAGTAAGTTTCGTCATTTTTTTCGCACAATAGCTTTATTACCAGAAAAAATTAATTCCTTGTATTATTTTCGACATAATCATCGCCGACATTCAGGCATTTGTCGTAGCGTACACTCAGTTTGAAGAAACCTCTCTGGTAAAACCCGGTAATGCGATGCAAGTAGCGTTTTAAAGAAATTTTAATAAACATTTTCTTTTCGAGTTTCCAATAATATTATACAGGGTGGGACAAATAAAAGTGGTCCTGACGAGTGAATACGAT
>BMAO01034625.1:0-11219 GCA_019973975.1 Trichonephila clavata
TGAAATTAAATCTTGATTTTTACAGAGCGAGAAATTAGTTCTTCCTCTTCATTCAAAAATTAATTCATATACAGATATATCCGTACACAAATGGGTGATGAATCCAATCAATTTTTTTATATTCATCTATCCCCAAAAGGATAAGCTAAAAAAACACCCTTTGATTATGGCTGAATGGATTTGATTCCGGATTTTATTTCTTTTCCTCATACTTTTTCTGAATTTACATCCGTTCTACCCTGTGACCCGGCTAAAGGTGTGGAAGGAACTGAATGATCATACGGCATGATGAATTCCGATTATTTTACTTGACTTGTATTTATCACTATAATCAACTCAGACACAAACAACACTTCAAACAAGATAATTCGAATCAGTAATAGAGCAAGAGGGAGAGAGACAAGATTTAATGACCGCGCTATTAGTTTAACCTTCTAAACACCGACTTAATTTAAGATCACAGTACCTGAACTCTTGCTGTCTTCTATTTACTTTAACTTGACTTTAATACTTCCCGCTAGCTAATCTAATCACTTTCTTAATATCCAAACTTCTGGCTTCTTTACTTTCTGTTTACGAATACGTTTCACTGCCAATTTACTTCACTTCTAATCTATTCACTAACTCTCAACCTCGCAAATAAAGAATATAAAAAATTAAACTTAATTTGCATATCACGCTTTCTGCCTTTTGGAGAAGATTGGTTGAAAATGCTGGTCCAAAAGAATTCCCCAGAGGGTTAGTGGAAGGACACGTATAGATCCGTCACAACTATAATGAATAATTTTGAAAAAATATTGGGGCCACACTTCAAAATTTGGAGGCACACAAAAGTGCCACGGCACAGTGGTTGAGAATCAGTGCTGTAGATGCAGTGGCGTAACGTACACCGTTACATCGGGGGGGGGGGGGGGAGCAAAGCCTGACTGATGTCAAGTACGTGCCCTTTGTAAGATATGGCTCGCGGCCCAAAACTTGACTTTTCAGGGGGGCCCCTAATATTCTCCGTTACGCCACTGCATAGATCAGGGGTGGCCAACCCGCGGCACGCGTGCCACAATGTGGTGCAGTAGAGTTGTAACAGTGGCACGTGAAGCCTTTCTGAAAATGTTTTTAAAAGATTAACCATTTTTTTACAATTTTATTGAAGTGGGGTTGTCTCAGATAAAAAAAAAATCTCAACATTTGGATCAAAATATGTTGGTGAATAAATATTTTCTGCTACAAGCATAATAAAATAAATATCAATCGAAACTAGCTGATGTGCACCTGTACTAATTTAATTTTGTAAGCATCTGCAAGAGCTAATCCTAATATAGATGACTTGTTAAAAAAAAGTAGTAATTCAAAAGTCACATTAAGTATGTACTGAGCTTTTTATTTTTATTTTGAATTAAATTATTCAAGTGGCTCATTTTCATTTTATATAGCTAACCTAATTGAGAGATTGAACTTGTAAATAGTTTATTAACAATGAAACCTAAATTTGTAATTTCGTCTTATTTACTATATTATTTTTAAGTTTTGATTACATAGACTTGCTTTAAAAAATGTGCTATTTTGTGTAAAAATCCCATAATAAACCTATAAGTAACATTTTTTCACTTTTCCATATTTGTATATTGGGAAAGTTGGAAGTGGCACGCATGATTGTTTTTTATCAAATAGTCTTCCCAAAAAGGTTGGCCACCCCTGGCATAGATGAATAAGGTTTTCAAAATGTGCATTTTCAAGTTCAGGTACACAGTATTAATTATATTGTTTTTTGTCATTAGTTTTACAATTCAGATTCGACACACTTTTCATTTTGTATTTGAAACAATGAAATCTCGATTTTTGAAAGTGTTACTATATTTAAAATCGAATCAAATTCCATTCAGCAAAAGCTCGCGTAACAGTCAGCAATCGGTTACAGTAACTGACAGATCTTTACAAGTCAGCTGAGAACGAACGACCATAAAATACATTCTTATCTATTTTATTTCCCCCTTTTAATCGACTGTATCTGCGTTTTTTCGCGTTGAAAGATTTAATTAAAATATCTCTCTCAGATCTAAAGGTGCGTAATCGCTTTTCGATTCTGAAATATAGCTCCATCCTTATGTTAAAATGCATTTTTCCTGCGCATGATGGATTACAATGAATTATGGATTTAATTTACTTCACTCTAAGTATAAATTTGCAATTAACTTAAGAGGCAGGTACTCGTTATCTAGTGCTAGGAATTTAAACTGGTTCTCCAAGGGCAAAAGCCTCATTTTTTAAAGTTGCTTCGGATGGCACAGTATTCCACGTCTTTTATGCTCGTCCCTCCGATTCTTAGATGGAAAGACACTTGGGTGAATTTATTTACTGGATGATAATTTGGCTCATTAATAACTACTTTCGATTATTTTTTCTTGTTAGAAGTTTATACCGTAAAATCTGGCGTATAACGTGCATTTTGAATACAACAATTGGGATCGAAATTTAGGAGTGCACGTTAGACGGCGGGCATAATGAGAGTTTTAAAGATTTAAGGGGGTATGGTACGATTTACACAAATTTTTTAATTTAATGATTTTTGCAATTTTTTGGGGGGTGACTCCTATGTGTATGTATGGTTTAAAACGGATTTTGTGCTCAAAATTTCATAAAAAAGCTAACTATTTAATTTTAAAGGGAAAAACTTGAAACTTATGTAGTGATTTGAAACTTATGTTGCTACTCCTCCTTCAAAAATTGACGTATATATGTGAAATGTTATTTACAAGTACGTCAAACTATGTATAACAAAAATTTATATGGGTTTTGCGATAACATGATTGGTATTCGTACAATACTTCTTTTTATGAATGCTTATTGGAAATTCTTTAAAAAGTGTTTAAATTCTAAATGCAATTATTTTTTTAAAAAATAAGTATTGTTTTGATTGAAAAATGCATGCCAACTTTTATTCCATGTACCATCAGCAACAAGTGAAAAAAAAATTCAAAACATTACACAAAATAGAAAAAAAAAGCTTTAGCATTTAAAATGAAGACAAACTAGTTACTTTATGTTTCCGAGATAAGTCAGTTTAAAGTTTGATTTGCCATGGATGTAAATAAAAACGAACATAAAAGTTATCACAACTCTCTGTATTTGAAACGTAGAGCTTCCGAATTTTGTGAGTTGGTAGAAAAGTATATAAAAAATAATTTATGCTAAAAAAATAGATTTGATTTTTTGACCGATTTTCTGCAATCGAGTCGTACCGTGTCCCCTTAAAAAAAAGATGAGTAGAGTAAAAAAATTAGACTTTTACATATATCACAATTCTGTTTATTTAACAGAAATGGCATTCTCCCCCCCCCCTTTGAACTTAAAGAGTTGTAGTTCTAGAAGTATACTATTCCCCCCCCCTAAAGATTAGAATAATACCTCGAATAAATTACTTCTAAACGTAGGAGCATTGTCATGTGCATTTCAGGTTTCTTTGGAAGAAGGGTTTGCACGTTATACGGCGAATAAACCTAAAAATTAAAAATTACAGCTTGAAAGTATAAGTGCGCGTTGTACCGCGGATTTTACAATAAGTATTTTCGGCGATTTTTTGCCTTCCATTATGTGAAATGGAAACAAAAATAAAAATTTTTTCCCCATTAAGTATTGCTAAGACTGTTTGAATGACTGATTTTTATTGTATGACTAAATTTCATGCATTTTAGCCATCAAGGTGTTTTCGTTATAGTTACAAAAAATCGTTCCTGACCACTTTTGAAATGCCTGCTTTCACAATAATGAACTGTTTCCAAAAAATATCTTATACATGATAACTTCCTCTTATAATTCGTAATGAATTTAAAAAAAATCATTACAATTAAACTTTTTTTTTTGCTTATTCATTGACTGTTTCAGTAACAAATACGTCGTCAGAAATTCGAAGAAACCTTTTGCGAGGCTGTAATGTTTACTGCGAGAACTGTTCATAATTTGGCTTTATTTTTGACGTATTTTTGTGTTTAACCATTTTTTCCTTAAAATTTTTGCTTAAGACTTGGCGAAAATTATTTCATCATGTCACCATTATTGCAACCTTATAGCAAAAACAAAAAAAAATCCTTGTGGGTAATCAGAGTACGAAAAATAAATTCGAACGTTAGACCTATTTTTCTGTGAAAATTTCACTTTTCAAAATTTTGTCGTTTAAGTTATAAAAACATTACATATGTGATTTTAATCCCTTTTGTGGCTAATTCTATTGCTTGTAAAATTTTGCATGGTACGTTTTTTAAATTTAGAATTATGCTAGTATACGTGTAATATATACTACATTACATCAATAGCATTGCTTCAAGCTAATGCCAAATAGCGATATTTTTTTAAGTTATTTATTCATCGAATGAAATATAGGATGCAGTATTGGCGATTTTGACAATTTTGGGCGACTTTTAGAATAGTTCACTAGACTAAGTAATGGTGAGCAAAAAAACTAGCTTTGTGTTATCCGAAGAAGAAAGTTTGACAGAATAAAAGTGTTACAGAATCAAAAAGAAGGGCCAGTTTAGGCTTGTTTCCTACGTTTTATCTTAAAGAAAAAAGAAAGAAAAAAGTGACAATATAAGAGGAAAACAACAATCTTCGTTCAGTTCAGGTTTTGTGGATATAGAGCTACAAAGGCTATTATCCACAATCTTCGTGCGTTAAGCTTCTGACACGCAATTCTTTTCGCCAAAAATAATACAAATTTGGCGAAATTTGCTTAGACTATGAATGTTTAGAAAGACACATTGAAAAACTATTTTCTGGCAAAACGAAAGGATATATTTGCATATATTTTCTAAGTCTGGTGCATGTATTTTCAGTTTTTTTTTACTCAAGTAGCACAGAAATATCTCTTTTTCTCCCTAGCTTGCAGCTAAAGATATGAATGGACTTGAAATACTGGTTCACAGAATCATTTATTATACTTATTTATATCGTATTAGACCCAGTTAAAATGAAGCATAGGGTGCATTTGGCGATTTTGACATTTTTGGCGACTTTTAAAACAGATCGCTAATCTATCTTAAGGTTACTAGTATTATGTTTGCCAGAGTGAAATCGTTATAGAACTAAAAGTCAAATCTGATGTGAGCTCTGTACTGTATTTTAATCAAGAGATGCCTACCTCAAGTGGCCGCGGTAGCCAAGTGGTTAGGGTCATGGACTCGTGATCGACGTGTCATGAGTTCGAGCCCTGGGCCACTGAAGACTCGCCGTTAAGAAGGGGCCGTTAAATCTATCGAGGCTCAAAATACTTTCGTTGGCGTGGTGTGGAAGTTTGGAGAAGGTGTGACAGCTCGAGGGTTGTTCTCGTCACTTGACCACTGTTCAAAATTACGAGGTCCGTCGCTAGTACCACTGAAGACCCGTCATGTAGGGGGATGATGCGTGTCAAATCAGTCGATGCTCAAACGTCCTCCAATTGGTGTGGGGTGGAAGTTAGGAGAAGGGGGTCCAGGTGTCGTCCTTGTCACTTAACCATGGTTCAAATTACCAGGTCCGTCGCCAGAAGCCCTCCAGTAGCTGAATAGTGTGACGTTAATATTCCCTCACTTCTCGTGGATTGAGATATAATCCTTAAAATAAAATTTTATGCATTCAATATTCCTGACCCTAGACGAAAGAAAGTTGGTAAATCAAACAATTTACTTTCTCCACGGATTTTACTCCTTTTTTTTTTAAAAATTTAAAAATTAAATAATTTTTTTAAGGAAAAAATGATCCCCAAATTTCTCCGCTCTACTTCCTGGCGTAAGGTCAAAGCACCGTTGTACCCCTTCACAGCCAGGCCAACGAACTTAAAAGGGTGACGATCGCGCAACAATAAACTGTTTGGAATAAAAAACGCCATCCCGATGCCATATGGAAGGGTTGTATATACAGAGTGACGACGGATGACGTCACAGCAGTCGAGGCAGATGCGACGGACGCAGTTGAAAGATCCCCCCTTTTGTTTAACCCCGTAACCCCTTCTGAACCCGAGACGGGTTCAAAAACTTTTTCTGGTGAAATGAAAACGTTTACTGAGATTTTTGAATCTTGGTGGAAGCAACCGGAAATTTGCCTGGTCCGGGATATGTTACTAAATTCCTAGATGAGCCATCTCTGATTTTAAATTTTGATGTTCTGATTCTACTTTTCTTATAGTGGAAGAGAACTGGAATTTTTTTTTTTAAAAAATTCTTGTTTTACTTCGTTTTCTTCTGATGAAAATTAACGGGAATATTTTCATCCGGTATCTACTTTTCTTATAGTGGAAGAGAACTGAAACTTTTTTTAAAAAATAAATTCTTGTTTTTCTTCTTTATCTTTTGGTAAAAATGAACGAGAATATTTTCACCCGGTATAAGTCATTTTAATTTGCAATATATCATTGACTTAGTGTCTTGTTGATATAGGCTTGGTTCTGCATTGCACTTTGTTCAAAAAACAAGTAATATATATATATATAAAATTAACCCAATCCCTACTTTGAATGGATGAATAGAAAATATTTCATTAACGATGGAAAATCTGAATAATATATATATATAGGGAGAGAGAGTGAACTAATAGTAAGAATTGAAGAAAGAGCATGATTTATCTGCATTGTTGTGACAATGCGCACCCGGTTTGGCTAGTTTGGCTGAAAAACCTGTTTTCGACGCCTACTTTTGTCATTGTTTCAACTGTTACATTGTTACAACAATGGAGACGAATCTAATTTGGCGTCGAAAGCCGGTAATTCGTTTAATTAGCTAACCGGTAATTAATGAATTAATAACATAGCAACACATCAGAACTGAAAAACTAAAAATTTGTTCATAAACTTTTTTGTACAGAATGGACCGCGTTTATGTTATTTTTTGTAAATTTTTACCCATTTCTTCTCATTTTAATAATAATAATTTCTTTTTTTCTCTTTATTTTTAGCATATTTTTCTTAAAATGTTCTAAACAAATCTAAAAACAACAAAAAATAATTTTTTTTTAAATTTTAGCATATTTTTTTTAAAATGTACTGAACAAATCTAAAAACAACAACAACAAAAAATCCCCATATCTCTATTTTTTTAGAAAAAAAAGTTGTCGCAAATATTTGGATACCTTAATAAAGATTTTAATTTAAACTTGATCGTCTGGAATTTGTCAATTAATTTTAAAATAAACCAGGATTTTCGAATTTTATTGTGGTTTGAATTTGCACTTTCAATTAAATCAAAAATAAATAAATATGTGTTACATTTTGAGTCTTATTTTTTTATTAAGTGAAAAAAAATTGTTCATCTTTTTAATATTAAAATACTTTGATTCCTTCATTATGGTTTAATAAGCAAAAATTTAATCGTCTGTAATGTAACAATATGCAGTTGGAAAATTGATTGTGAATCTCTCGGAAATGGTTTCGATATATCCTCGATGAATTTTGATTATTACATAATATTAATGAGTACTCCCCTTTCTTTGGATTTCCAAGTTTTTCTATTAATAAGTTGAAATTTAACATCTATTTTTCCCTGAGATATATAATGTGTATCCAAAGGTGTCCCTCTTTATTTTGAGTTTAAATTATATATTTTTGTTACTCACAAAATTAAATTATTGCTTTATCAATTAACTATTCACTACTTTTTATTTATATTGTTTTAACCGATGAATGTGAAAGAAAAACTGTTCCCTAAGAAACGTATTTTGCCATTACTATTTTGAGATTTTAAATTTTGTTATAATGTTAACATATTTCTGTGAATTTCACAAATTTTTAAAACTTCTTTTTGAAGTATATATATTTTCTTTTTTCCATTTGTTTTAATGTAGTACTAATAAATCAGTTCTTTTGCTATATACTAATTATTCCAAGTTATGGATTTACTTAGAATCTCGCCAAGATTTTATCTGATTTTTCTCCAAAATTTAAAATCATGGCCAAACGGTATTTTATGGGTTATCTAGTACACATGTGTAGCAAGAGCTAATATACACAATTTATTTTAAAACTTAGAGTTTCTTAAATATACTATTTTATCTAATTATTATATCGTTTAGTTTTAAAGAATAACATCTAAGTTAGTAACGGTTTGACAGATGAAAATTCTCCAAATTAAAACTATATTCAGACTTAAATAAAGCTTGAAATTAATTATATCTTAACACACTACTAAGTTTTATTTATTACATTTTTTTTTTCTCAATATACTCTAAACTTTAAAATCAGATTGACTTTTAACATTAAAATTTAAATTATATATTTATTTTAAATTTTAAAGATAGCATACGAGAAATGGGTGTACATCCAGTTGGACATATTAACGGATCTATACGGTTCTTCTACTAACCCCTTGGGAATTCCTTTAGGCCATCTTTTTTCAACCAACTTTCTCCGAGGACAGGAACGTGATTATGCAAACTAAGTTTATATATATATTCTGTATTCGCGAGTTTGAGAGTTAGTGAAGTGAGGATAGCTTGGATGTGAAGTGAATAAATGAGAAGCAAAGTAAATCGGCAGTAAAACGTATACGTAAACAGTGTACGAAGCGAGAATTGGAATATTAATAAGTGCTTAGTTTAACTGATTGGAGCCGTGTTAAAGTAAAAGCAAGGATAAGAAGTCCGCAAGAGTTCAGGTACTGTGATCTTATTTCAAGTAGAAGTTAGAGAGTTAAATTATTAGCGCAATCATAAATTAGACAAGTTTTGTATAAAAGTAGTAAAAGTAGATTTGCATGATCGAATATATTATCCCCATGCCATCTTGTCTCACCCCCGTCCTCTGACGGATCAAATTTATCTTATTTAGAGTGTTGTGTCTGAGTTGATATAGTGATAAATAAATAATTGAAGTTCATCATGTCGTCTGATCATTTAGTTCCTCCCACACATCTAGCCGGGTCACAGGGAAGAAGGGATGTAAATTCCTTATACATTTAACATTGAAACATTTTTCTGTTTGAAAATTTATTCTGAGTTAGTCTTGTTAAAAAACAAATAAAAGCCATCTGACGATAATTTTTTTTATTACAGAAAGTAACCAAAATCCCTCGGTTGTTCAGAAATCTGAAGAACCCAATGCATATTTTACAATTACTACCATTTTTTAATTTTTTCCTCCTTTATAACAAAGTTAATTAACTGATATTGAAGATAAAATTCTCTCTCTTTCTTCTTTATTGCCAATGGTGTTTGTATCAAATAAACATTACTTTTTGTTACGGTTTTCTATTAAAGTTCAATGAATTTCGTGAATTTAAATCGATTGCGAATGTATATAGATTGGAAACATTTCCGAGAAGCCTATTTTCAAACCGGGAAACTGTTAACGGACGAGTTTAAAAAACAACTTTTTACTCCACGTGAATTTAAAATATTTTTAAAGAGAGGATAACGTTATACCAATATAACGAGAAATTTTCTCATCCGTAAATGGTTATACTGATGGTATAACTGATTCTTTTAATAATGTTTATTTTCTTTAAACTGAACAAAAGAAAACTGTGAGAAAAAATATAATGAGTTTTTAAAAAGAGCTATAAGTTAATTGAAATTTCAGAAGCCGATTCAGACGGATACTTAAATGTTAATGAATGTCGAGATTGATTTAAATCCTTAACTGGAAATAGTAAAAATTTCTTTCTTAGTCGAAGTAATTAATTATTTTTTAAATAAATAAAGTTTAAAGAAGTAAAATCTCAGGGATAGTTGAATCTTAGTATACCATTAAAACCAGAAGAATTTCGTTCAATTTAAATAAATTCTTCCTACAAAATTTGTTATTTTAGTGAAATACTATTTCTTGTTCATAGTCAGCAATTTTCTAAATAATTACTTATTTGTATTATGTACGTTTCTGAATTCAATCTTCAGACGATATATTCTGCTTAAAAATATCTGATTTGAAATAAATATACATAAAAATTAAAAATAAATATTTGAAATTAATTGAAATGTAACTTGCCTTTTTAGTAGTTTAGAAGTAGAATCTCTCGAAAAAGGTTATACATATAATGTAGGCAATTAGAATCTGCTTTTTAAACATATTTTCAAGAAAATAACTTTTGTTTTTAGCTTGAATCAAATGTTTGTTAATTAACATATGAATCACATTTTATAAAAATTTTAGAACTTTTAAATTATTGTTAATACAAAAGAATCTTATTTTGAAAAAAAGAAAAACAAACTTATACATGAAGAAAGAATTTAATAGACAAAAAGATTTTAAAGCCGTTTTCGAAAGCTGGAGATCGTAACTATTCCATGTAAGATTTAAAATTCAGATAAACTATAATTACATGAGGAATTATTGGAAAAAATTGTAATATTTTTTGTTTGTTCTAGCATAAAAGGCTACAATCACAAAAATAATTAATAAATATTTTATCAAAACAAACTACTATTAAGAATTATGCTTAAATAATAATATTTTAATGCAATTTTAATTTAATACTAAAACTATAAATCAAAGTCTTCTATAATTGAAATTTATTTAATTATTAAACCATTGTACAGTATGCACTTTACAATATTGGACAGGGCAATACTGCATAATAATACAGTTATCCCAATTTTTCAATATTTTTTTACTACTACATGATATAAAATCAACAGAATGAGGTTTAATCTTAGACATTTTAAATATTACCATCCCAAAAAAATTTTAAACGTGTTCATCTTATTATTAAAGAAATTTTTTTTTATTATATTTTATTATTAAACATTTTTTCATGATATTGTAGGCAATTATGAATGTTGTTTATTATATAAAACCCGTACATCTCTAAATACCGTTTCCATTGATCAAAAAAGTAACCTGTATTCTCTTTTACACTGTTTGTTTTACAATAAATTGTTAATGCATATTGTTAAAATGTGACTTTCAGCAACTTAATCATATTTAATGTTCTCGTTTTGCTATTTTTAAGTCATGAAAGCGACAATAATTTCACGTTCTTAAAACTTTACATGTTCCTCTTATATTTTCTATTACATGTAATGCCCTTCTGTGAAATGTATAATATAGTAATTATTTTTACTAAAAAAACGAATTGTTATTTGGAGAATATTATCATTATCTAGTTTACTATGGTAGTTTGATGCTGAAGAAATTTAAATTTTCCTTAAAAATCAATGAAGTATTGTTTCAAAAATCTATTATCCTAAAATCTCCCTGTAAAACATGTATGTAACATTGAGGTTAATACTTATGTTTCAATTAATCTGAAGTTTTAAGACGTTAT
>BMAO01034626.1:0-68648 GCA_019973975.1 Trichonephila clavata
CTGTTGTACTTCGGATTTCAGTTACGTATTGCTATCTTTGAGTTTAAATGCGATCTACGCCGGATTTTACGGAAATCTTATTTATTGGAAACTAAGTTATTATGATTTTGAAAATAATTTAAAATTACATTTTAATGAATTATAATGTAATAGCAATAACAACTATGTATGTATATATATATATATATATATATATATATATATACTCTATATATATATATATTACTCTTTAAAAAGCAACTACAAAAATAGAAAACATTAAATGGTTTCTCCACCTGTAGAAAAGCTTTGTATAAAGTAAGATTTCTTATTTTTTTCAATATCAATTAGAGAGAAAAATGTGTTTCATATAAAATTCAATTTATTAAAGATCAGCTTTAAATAATCCGGATAAAATACAAAACTGAGGTTAAATATTCTATTTTAACAAAACTATACATGCGTATATAATTATGTTGTTATGGTTAGCTTATGCCTGCGTCAGATCCAGGTCAACGAATTCGCTGACAAGGTCACAGGTCACTTGCGTTACCGTAGCCTTGAGCATTCATACAGTGTGAAAGATAGATTTTAGCTCGGTTCCACCCACTTTAGAAGGTTGAACACCCTGCGGATACAGGACTTTCACCTCTCTTCCCCCACAACCTGACGAGATGACACTTGAACTCTACGAATATTTTTCCGGCTGCTGGTTTCAGGAACCTCAATCAATCGTATCTGGCTAGCAAGTCGTTAGCGACAGGACAAGTAGGAATAGTCATGCTGGGTGTGGAGCTGGTGCACATTGGGACGAGTGGCGGCGAGCCGGTAGGCGGGTTTTGAGGCGATGATCTGGATTTTTAGGTCACGAACTGTGTGGAGAGAGCGCTCTTCAAATTATGATGTTGAAGTGAATAATGGCTCACGATGTGCCATGGGGGTAAGAATGCGTAGGATGCGTAGGTGACGCATTGTCTGCAATAGGGGAAAAGCACGAAAAGTCAACCGACATCCTCCTTCGATTGACCTGCGCACGGCTGTGCTGGCGAGTATAACGCAAAGACGGATGACGCGATGACGTAGCTCGACGGCTATTTAGAGTACCCCGTGCGCAAATTCAAACTAAAACATTGTGTATCCAGTACCATCTCGAGATTCAAGCTGCCCTGACGACACAGCAGTCAGCCGCAACCACAATACCGTATGGGCAAACGTAATAATATATATACTTTCAATGGGTTTGGGGTGCTGGGAAGAAGATTTTTGTCCGGAAGACTACAAACTTTATACAGAAATGTACGTCGCCTTCTCTGGAGCCGGCTTGAGGCTGGGGAGTTAACTAAATTATTCATACACATATGTAACTTCAATTATTTATATAACACTAATAACTCAGGACACAAACAAACTTAAACAAGATAACTTTATCTGTAAGATACGGGAGAGATGAAGTGTGTGAGAAATATATAGCAAATCATGCAGCTTACTTTAATATAACCTTGGATTCCAAGCTTACGTATTTACAGAGCGTACTATAGGTTAATAAACATCGAACTTGATTTAAGATCAACCTGAACTTTGCTATCTTGCTCTTTCGAATTGACTTAACACGTCCTCAATAGCTAATCTAATCATTATATTCCGCTTTGTTTTTACACTGTTCACGCTATAGTTTCACTGCAGTTACTTCACGTCCAATCTATTTCACAAGTTAATATCACAGACCGTGAATAAAGAATATATATATATATTATAAGCAATTTACATATCACGCATTCGCCTTTCGTGAAGGTTGGAGAAAATGCTGGCCAAAGAATTTCCAGAGGTTACAGAAAGGACGCCGTGTAGATTGTCATGCAACTTAAATGTATCGCGATATAATTTGCACCTCTTATTTATAAAGGGAAAAATTTGTGTTACCAAACAATCCGCCATTTACAACCTGTGAGATCATAAACACTACATAAGAATAACTATTTTTACTCCTAAATAGATATATATGAGCATTAATGACGTGATCTCCTCCCTCTACATTACAGAATCATAATTTTTCGTAGCCCCTTCGACATCAAGACTACGATCAGATGTTACTTTCCCTCGACATCAGGAACAAAGAAGAACAATTTCCCCTTGCTGAGGGGAAGAAGGGAAAACTTTCCTTTTGTGGAGCAACAATATTATACTTCAGACGAAGACAAAACCACAATATATAGGAAAATACACAGGTTTCAGATTTGTTGATCGATTTTATGGCTTGGATGATACAAATAGTCAATATTTCCGTTGTTTTACGCACTTGCGTTAGAAAAGGGAGTTCGAAGAAAACAGGAAACAGCATATAGTTCACCGATTTATCTGGGTTTTATGAAAGTATCTAAAATTTCGCCGGAGGAAAGATAGTAATATTTCATCTTTCAATGAAAAATAGTAAATAACTTATTTTTTGGAAGAGTTAAAGGGGAGGGTTATAAGTGTACAAGTGGGAAAGTAGAAGGAATTTTCAATATATTCTAAGATGTTATTACTATATAGCAGCGCTACTCAAACTGTGGGACCCTCCTTCTTGGGGGTGCGTGATAACTAGGAAGGGGTGCGGATATAAAGAAATCGAAGACAAAATTAATTTAAAAATTATTAATTTATTGAAAGTAAACAAACACAAATACATTCTGAAAAATCATTAAACCGATAATACATTTATAAATATATCGGTACTGCTGTGTATTTTATAATTAATTAACAACTACTAATGACCCACAGGATTATCATATAACTTGGGAGAGTGCGAATAAAGAAAAGTCAAAGACAAAAATTAATTTAAAATTATTAATTTATTGAAAGTAAACAAACACACACAAATACATTGAAAAATCATTTAAGCCGATGTACATTTATAAATGTATCAGTACTGCACAATGTATTTTATAATTAATTAACAACTACTAATGATCCCACGAGATTATCATATATTGCGTAAAATTATAGCAAAGGTATCACTTATGTGTAAATAATTTGTACGGTTATAAAATTAATCTCTTAACTGCCGATTATCAGTTCGTGATTCGCTCCCAATGCCCCGTTTGTATGTAAACAATGAGCATATTCGGGAGAATAAAAATCACTGAAATAAGTATAATCATTCGAAAACACCATCAAGGTCTTTTATTGCATTCAAAGCCTTCGGAATAATTTACGAATAGTGAACAAATATCGTATTTTGGAAAGACATATATACGTCTGCAGGCAATTACACACTGGCTGAGCAGGACACCTATGATAACACTTAAGTAAGCAGTTCTGTACTTTACGTCAAAGTACGGTGTTTATTGAATATTGGGTCTCAAGTGAGTGGCAAGTAGTAAAAGTTTGAAAAGCACTGCTATATAGATTTATTATGAATTTTACAATCCAATTACCATTTAAAAAATATAGTTAAAGAGTTATATAGTGAAGAGTAATTGAATCCTTTTTGAAACAATCGTGTTGCAGTAAAAAAAAATGTGAAAAAGCTTAAGTGCGAGACGAGAAATTTCTGTTAAGCGAATTTCATCTCATACTTAAGGTATCCTACTACTTGCGACAACCTTTTAAAAAAATGAAAATATTGAGATTTTATTGTTATCTTTAGATTTTTTTAGTACATTTTAAGAAAAATATGCTAAAATTAAGAAGAGGGGGGAAATTATTATTACTAAACTGGGAAAAAATGGGTAAAAATTGACACAAAATAACGTAAACGCGGCCTATTATTATGCACCAAAATTTCATGAATAAATTTTCAATTTTTCAATTCTGATGTATTGCTATGTTATTCATTTTTGAAATGACCTTCAAGATATAAGAGATAATTTAATTTTTTCTAAAACTAGAGCACTTTGTCTTGTTGTTGCAAATGCCACCTGTCTGACGGAGTCAGATCGAGGCCCACGAAATTCATCATGGCATTGGGCTAGATTGTGCGCCCGTCGTTAGCCGTAGTTTTGCGCACCATGCAGGCGAAAATGCGATTTTAGCTTGGTTCCACCCTAATTTAGAAGGTGAACACTCTGGAAGTGGTCAGGGGCCTCCCACCTCTCTTCTCCTTCCACCAACCTCCCGAGAGGACTTGTGGCTCGACGGCTATTTAGAGTACCCCCTTGCTGAAAACTCATTATACATTTACACAAACATCCATGCCTTCTCCGAGATTCGAACTCACACCCTGTGGCACAACAGTCAGCGTCGCTAACCACTATACCGGTGGGGCAATGCACTTTATCTTAGTTATATGAAGTTGCTTTTAAAAAATATATATATTCACATAAGGGACTTTAAATTTTGTAATAAAATAGTGATTGATAAATCTGAAGGTTAAAATGCTTCTACTATTATACAAAACATACACAAAGAATTTCAGGAAATTATTTTCAAAACTTTTTGAGCGATCGATGTCCCCGTTTGAGCATTTTCAAAAAAAAAACACATTTCGAGTAAGGCGTGTTTTAAAGTATGGCATCTTGTTTATAACAATAAAATTTACAAGTGGATGACAGCATTTTTGGCTTTAAAAAGATATACCTGTTAATTACCCGAAATTATGAAATATCTTGAAAAGGTTTTTAATTGCTTTTCCTAGTGAGAAAGAGATTTCAGGGTAGTTGCCTATCTCCTACAAAAAAAAATAGACTGGACACTATTAACCGAGGACAAACCTGATAAGATTGATACCAAATGTTGAAAATTTGTTATTAAAACCTCAGATTCATCCCTCCCATTAAAACATTTGTTTGTTGGTCAATTGTTTTATGTAACAGTTATTTTACGTATTAATTATCATTTTATTTAATTAATCAACATGTGTTTCTTAAATTTTAAGCACTATACTTCACTACAACTAGAAATTTAAATCTTTTAAAGTGAGTAGCTCTGTACCAGCTGTCAAAAAGACATTTTTGTAGATAAATTTGCAAAATTCAATACTAGATAAGTAGACGATGGTAAAGGTCTATGAGGCAAAAAAGTTTGGGAACCGTTACATAAATCAGAATAGGAGAAAAAGACCACTACCTATACATTGCTTATTTTATTTTCGTTTTTTTTTTATTTATTTTTGTTGATACTTTAAAAAAGTTAAGTTCGCTGACCTTTTTTCTGTGAATTAAATTATATTTAAAAAATTACAAGAGTATTTCTGTGAAGAGGGAGAGAAAAAGAATCATAAAATCTGGTACGAAGTAAACTATGTCTAGGCATATGTAAGCTCTACTCTCCGAAAGTTAAGGTACGGCCTTAACTTTGATATTTGATTGTTTATTCATTTTGATATTACGCTTTGTGTCTTATATCAAAAGGAATGAACAAATTTGGAGAAAATGTGCACAGTCTTTTATTAAAAGCGACACATAAATTTTCGTAACACACACACAACACACGCTCACAGAACAACAACACACACACACATACTTTACAAAAAAAGATCTCTCTTTACAGAGGAGTGAAACATATTTTATACAATAAAAAATGCAGGGAAAAATGTTACAAAAACAGGGTTCTAATAATGAACGTCTTCACACCTAACTGCAATGCTTTATCAATATTGACCTTCCATGCTGCCAATTAAGTTATCGGACACCGATTTGGGAAGCGATCAGCAGGGCCGGCTCTAGCAATTTTGCCATCCCGGACAGAAATGAAAAATGCCGCCTCTCTTCACAAAGTAAAAAAAAAAAAAACATAAAACATAAAAAAATTACCACTGTTTTGTTTCTGACTTTCAATTCTGAAACCTTTCTGATCTATTTGTTCAGCTATTTCATGTTCGATAGCCAATGTAGCTAAGCCATTTAATCTATCTTTAGAATTTGTGAACTATAAGAAATTTTTTATTAATTTTAATTTTAAGAAACTAATACCTGCACTTGCCAAACTTCTTAGAAAAGAAAGTAAAATAAATGCAATAGCAAGATTTAGAGCAAATTCTAAAACAGAAGTAAATTTTAAAACTTCACACACACACACACACAAATGGGCTTTTTTTTTTTTTTTTTTTTTTTTTTTTTTTTTTTTTGCCTGCTAAAGCTGAAACTGACATTATCTCATCTGCTCAATCATACTCGTTTACATCCAATGATTCTCCGTCGATCAACTTCTAAAATTTTTACAGTTCTTAATTAATTAAAGTTTTAAGGGTAGATCTTAAATCATATATATTGTACAAAAATTGAAAACAATTACTGTCAGTGCTCATTAAATTAAGTCTGCATTCCAAGGCAATAACTGCTTCGTCCAATGTAAAAAAATAAAACTCTATCTTGAATTTTAATTTATGATATTCCATCCGGATCATCTGTGCTTCAAAATTAAAATTCACATTTTTCCGTCGAACTCTGTGACGTGGCTGCGTCACCTCAAAGTTAGCAGAGATATCAATCTCGACGGCCAGTTCTTTTGCATCACAGTGCATTTTATCAAAGTCACAACGTTAAAAAAATCTTTTCAATTTCTTGAGAGTTCCATAGTAAATGGTAGATCGTAATATTTTGTTTGCAATAGCTTGCTTACTAGATTTTAATGCAATTAAAGATTTTACACCAAATAATGATGGCCATAGGAACTTGAATTATTAAGTAGAATTTAATAATCCAGAAGCCTCATCTCTTATAGAGTTGTCAATTTCAGCATTATTATAAAAACTAAGCATCATAAAAACCTACCAATTGATAACTTAAGGTTTTAATAGCCTTTATTCAGCTTTCCCAGCTATTTTCGCTAAGGGGCCTTAAAGTTTTATGGCCTTTGTACATTTTAATAATATAACCCAACGAAAAGTTGCTTAAAAAAATAAATTTTTGAACTACATTTAAAAAAGTACAGTCTTCTAAGGATGCTTTTGCAATGTCAATTAACGACCAAATTTAATGAGTGGCTACTACATGGCACATAGATTGTTCGCGGATTTAACGTTCTTATTTTAAATTGAGCCCCTGATTTCTCGCCTTTCATATTCATTCCGTTATTGTATGCCTGTCCCCGCATATCTAGCAAATTTAGCCCTAATTTTTTTTAAGTTTCTCAACTATTAAATTTCTAAGTTCTCTTCCAGTTAATCTTTAAACTGGAAGGAAACAAAAAAACTAGTTTTAACGATAACTTCGCTAGAATTAGATTTCTCAATACATGTATACCTAACCATAAATCTCATTTGTTCGATCTTGCTGGTATCAGGGGCGCAATCTAAAATTATCGAATAATATTTAGCTTGTTTAATTTTATGAACAATGTTTAATTTAATATTCTCATACAAAAAAGAAATTATCTCGTTCTGAATATTTTTCCCTAGATAGTGTACTTTTCACTTCTTCCATATTTTCCATAACAAAAAAACAAAACAAAAAAGTATTCTTAAAATTTGGTCCAAATGCCGCCCCGGACATAGGTCCGGTTTGTCCGACCCTAGAGTCGCCCCTGCGATCAGACATGGAGAAGCATTTTTTTCAACTCATGTAACGACCTTGTAGAAGTATAAGGCAGTAATGTGTCTATCAAGGTAGCTCTAAAGGTGCTCTATTCGACTGAGGTCTGAAGATCAAGCTGGCCATTCTATTCATTCCAAACTGTGATATTCAAGACAATCCTCAAAAAAGTGAAGTGAATCCTCAGTTAGCTCGCGTATTATCATCTTTAAGATTAAGTTCGTTACTAACAGTAGTGGGATATGAATAGACACATCAATCAGGAATTTCTTCCCAAAATTTCACTATAGTCAGAATTCTTCCATAAATCACATGTAGGTTAGTGTAACCACTGAGAGAGATCTGTGTTCAAATCATGATTCCATCAATTCTGTAACTGTGTCTTTCAACATTGTTGATTGGTTGTATTTGGTGAATTGTTCCCTCCAGATCAGCAGACATCCTGAATCGCTCTCTAGTGTGAACTTGGAACTCATCTGGAAGAGTACAGGAGCTCATTGTTGTCTACCTCCCTTGCCCAACAAAACTGAACTGATCTCTATCAATGTTTCAGAAGAGGGGGATACACAAATGGCCATCGTGTACAGGGACCAACATTGTGGAGGCGTTTCACATCGTAGTACAGGAAATTCTTGTTCTTAATATGACAGTTACTCTGTAACAAACTGAAGCACCGTAGTACTTCTCCTCCTTCCACCCGAAAAAGCAAGAAAACGGTTCCCCGTAGGTGTTGTAACTCGTGGCTGACAAGCATATCTTCTAGACCAGGGGTGGGCAGATTTTTTAGGGTACAGGCTACTTCTAATGTTTTTACGATTTTGCGCTCCATCCGGTGCCGTTCTGGATTAAAATTGTATTTTCTTTTCCTAACACTTGTTTCCGACATTGTACCCCTCTTTTAAAATATGACAGATTACTATTTTTACTACAAAAAACATAAGCAATACAAAATTGTCAAGTTGAATACTTGGATAAATATGCACGACTGCTAAACCGGGGAGCGAGAACGTATTTAATGCAACGAGCAGGAAACGTATGTGAACCGATGAATCTGAAACCTACGTATGAACTTAATTTGTTCACGACCGAGTCCCGCGCCATCTTGGAACATGACTACAACTCGCGGACTCAATCCCGTGGAAGCGCGGGGTGCGAGAAGATGTGTCAATAGTCAATCCCGTGCTATCGCGGAAAGAGCTGATCGTCAACATTTATTCTCCCCTTCAGATGGCGTTTGGAGGAAAATTCATTTTTATTGCTGGCATCGCAGTGATCGCTTTTTCCCCTACAGCGGCAGTGAACGGGTCAAGCGTCTTCGTTCGCTTCCAATGAGGGTACATATGCCGTCTACACATTTATTGAATCATTTGCTCAAGTAAACACAGTCACATTGATTATGAAAAGCCGAATCTCCGGTCTAGATGGCGTCGGTTTTCCATAAGTATGTTTCGTTTAGTTAGTGCCTCTTAAGTCTTAGTAAAGGTGGTCACCCCTAAATGTCTTGGTAACTCACCGGTCGATCGCGATCGACTTAATGTTCATTTCTGTTCTAGACACATAATTTTAAAATTTATCTGATACTATGGTCGTTGGGCCCGACTGGTAGGCACATTGAAACGTCACCCTCATCAGCTTTTGACAATCTCATTTCCTTTCATCCAAATGCCTGTTACCTTAATGCGTGCCACACTTACTTCTCCCAGACATTGCTTAACTCTCCTGAATACTACCAAAGAAATTACCTTCAACTATTGAAGATCGGTAATCATGCACAATACGTATACTCGAAGTAGCGAAAATTTGATTTTGGCACATTTTCTCAATTCCCTATTCTAATGTCCATGTGTCCATTTTTTTAAAATGAAATCAATGAATATAATTTTTTGCATAATTTTTCTTAAAGTTCATTTCTGTGACTCATATAAACTATGGATTTTATTGCTTCTGCCATTTTATTTGAGAGATTCGAAAACATGCTGTGGCTGAAACTTTTGAAAATCACTCTATACTTCTAAATATCGATATGCCTAAAAAATTTAGACTATATCTAAAACTGAAAGAATTATCTTGAATCTCAAATTTTAATTGTTAACAGTTCAGATATATTCTTTTCTCTTAAAATACTCAACTTATGTCTAAATTAAAGTATAAAATTTCACAATCAAATTTAAATAATGTTTCTTTAAATTAAATAATTTAAGTTAGTTTTTATTTAGATTTTCAAAGCGGGGATTTTATTCTAAATTTTATTTAGTTAAGGATAGAGCTTTATAGAATAATGTAAAGTAATATTAAAAGAACAATCTTTTTCTTCACACAAAGTAAAAGCTATTTTTATATAAATTTTACTTTCGAATTTCTTTATTCGTGTTAAAAAGAACAGCAGAACTTTTTTAACTATTCACAACCCAAATTTTTACTACTAAACAGAGTAAAATAAAACTTATTTTAATGGTTAAGACTTAAAGGCGTTCAAAACATTTTATTCACTTCTTTTTTTAAAAAAACAAGTGAATGAAATCGAGTAATCAAAGAATGATGGTGATTTCTTTCTATGTACCTAATAAAAGTTACAACGCAGACTTGAAATGAAAATAATGTAAATAAGCTATTGGAAAATGTTTATCAACAACTTCTTTAAAGTATCTTAAATAAAACAGCTATTTATATCGGTACTTTCACTTTACAACGAATCGTGTTTTAAAATCAAAACAAAATTCCACGCTATATTCGAAACGATGTAGCTTAACGGATTTCTGCGAATTTTCGTTCGCAAAATGTTATGTTCAAAAACATCGGATATATATTTACTTTGATTGCGAAGATCCAAATTTGTTTCTGGCAACAGAATACGAAAAAAAAGTTATTCGTCTGGCTGGCTTAATAGTTACAGATTCTAGTCTCAGATAAAATAGTTTTTGCTTCGAATTCGAATTGAAATAATTCACAGAAGTATTTAATTCAAAAGCAATACAAAAATTGACGTTCCAGAATGACGATCGAACCGTTGTGATTTTGGAACATCTCGAGAAGGAAAAACCTCTGAAGTAGAAAATAAAACTTTTACAGAACTTCTCAGTAATATTACCTTAAAGATAAAAATAACGTAAGATATAAAAAGTAAAACTATGTGCGTAATCATAAATTCGGGGCTTGAATGACGCTTATCTGTTGTCTGGATATCCTGCCATTCGAAATTGAAAAAAAGAATCGTTTGCTTCAGCGTGAAGTGTTTGGTTGGATAGCATGTCATTCTCTCCCCCTCTAGCTTTTCAACTCGGTCATTCTATTGTCTGCAATTCGGATGACTCCAATAAATAAAGAAATGTCAAATATAAAACCAAAGATATAAAATAATATGACTAAAAGAATCTTTTTTGGATATAACATTTTTAAATATATATATAGGATGTCGTATAGTTCAAAAGATGAAATACGCAGCTATTAAAAATTGACAAACTTGCTTAGAATGTTAAAACTGATTCTAATGTTCTAAGCAAGACGAAACCCATAACAAAATTGTTTTGATTTCAACAGTCTATTCGGTCAATCACAGTTCTAAGGTACAGAAGATGAAAATTAAAAACTTAATGGTGTCAACATTAGGTTTTTAAAATTGCATAAGAAAACACTAGTATACAATTATACTATTTATATCTGTAAATCATACTTCAAATAATATTTTAATGTGTACATGATACTTCTATGCTTAACATACAGGTAGGGATTGCAATATCGGACCACAAGTTCAATGCCGGTATTCGGTATTTTTTAAACCTTAATACCAGGATACCGGTTTTAATACCGGTAGTAGAAGTTTTAGGAAAAGAAAAAATTCCTGGTGTTCCTTTGTGTTATTTGCCAGTTTTATTGAAGAGTGAAAATATCACAAAAAAATAATTTGTAATTTTTAAATTATAACAGTATATAAAGATTCACTGAAAAGTAAAGGAACATCTTATTTATTTAAATCACAGAAAAGTGTAAATATCATAATTCAGTCTGTGGTACTATTACAAATTTTTAAAATGTGATCTGAAAAAACAGAATGCATCAATTGCCTGGAACGTAATTTTGTGCAAAATTATTAGCTGTCGAAAACGCTCCTTCGGTACCCAAGCTAGTTGGGGGCATTTGTAGCATTGTGCGGTATACTTTTTCCAAGTATTTTACCTCTATATCCCTCATCTTCAAATAAATTGATTTCTTATTGGATGGTTTTATATATAGCTGATTTCTGTACTGTATTTAGGTTTGTTGAATTTTTTTTTTTACTTATCTCTAAATCTAATTTTTGTTCAAGAGACAATTTCTTTCACTATCGGCATTAGTGTCATAATCATCTTCGATAACTGTACCGAATCCTTCTGAATGTGAATAAGGTTTGTGGGTAAAAAAATTTTAAGAACATTTACTATAAACTTGATCAAATTTGAATTGGTTAGTCTCTTTTCTTCTTTTCATTTTTATTTTTAAAATCATGATAATATGTATATTCCAATATGATATGTAAATACAATGTGAATAACAAACTCCCCAATTTAAAAAATATCGAAATATTACGCACTTTCTTCACAACTACAACCTTGTTTTCACAGATACGAATATCAGACTACGAATCTTGCGCGTGTTTAGTATCGTTCTGAGGTGTAATATAATAGTTTTATCCCGCCTCCTTGGATAATTCCCATATTTTATCACTTCTCTTGAATGTACGATGCAACTTTATATTCACAGTCTAATTAATTTCGCCCATTAGGGAGACATAAAAACAAAAACGTATACTATTTCTCTAGGTTGGCGATCCGTAAGCACATAGTGGAGACAATTTTAAAAATTTCTAGTAAATACCGAAAAACCGGTATTTAAACTTGTGAATACCGGTATTACAAAATTGTACAAATGGTTCAAAATACCGGAGTTCAGTATCCCCATATACCGGCATTGCAATCCCTACATACAGGGGATAATTAATTGATTTTTTTTAATAAAACAGCATATGGCGTTTCAATATGGATTGGAACAAATTCCTGTTTTTCCCTGTATATAAAAACTTAATATTTGAAAAATTCTCTATCTTGTATTTTGGCACTGTACGAGTAGCATGCGCAAATAAATGATGCGATCATGAACAAGCTTATTTCATTTTTCGTCAACGACCACTTAATCACCTCTAATCAAATGTAAATTTTTCGCGGGAAAATATATTTCATACATATATATGACATTATTATAACAGCTGTCTATGTCCTTATTTGACCGTTGTTAAAAATTCCAAGGTCCGTCGCCAATAGTCCTCGTGATGCTTCAGAATGCGACGTAAATTAAAGCTATTCTGTACTATACACGATAAGTTTTTTCTTTAAACTTCATTTGTGTGTGTGTGTGTTTTCCCTGATAAACTCTTCTTACAATCGTTTTTTTTTTGTCTATAGATGCTTTAAAACAGGGGTACTCAACCTTTTTCCCACCGGCAAATATGACATCTATATCACGCGAGTCGCAGCATGATTGTTACAGAAGGAAAAACGCTATAAGACAGTGCTTCTCAAACTTTCAATGTTTGCGACCCAAATTTCAATCATAATTTTCATCGCCCCCCTTCGTACAGTAATAATGTATTGAATTCATTAATAATGTACTTGAAGCTATAATACAAATTTAATTATAAACCATACAAATTATCAAGATAGGTATTAAATTTTGTACATGACAAGCCCGAAGGGTCGCTAGTAATTATTAAACTTTTGTTCTTTACTTAGTATTGATAAATTAATTAACAAATACACTGTGCAGTACTGATATATTTACAAGTGTAAATGTGTAATTTAACTTTTCTTTTGTTACGTCAGAATGTATTTTGTTTTGCTTATTTTCAGTAAATAAATAATTCTTTAAAAGAATCTTTTATTTTCGATATTTTCACGCCCCACATGTTAGGTTATCACGCCCCTCTAGAGGGGCGCGCCCCACAGTTTGAGAAACGCTGCTATAAGATTGAGGCAACATTGGACATTTCAAACGTGGAAAACTGATCAAAATATTCACATTAATTTTTTTTTCTTTTATTTTAATACTCTTTATTAGCCTCTCTATCGAACGTTCACTAAAAATTCTGTTTTGTGCATTTTTTTTTATTGAGTTATGGAATAGTTTCGTTTTCCTTTTTAAATTCTACTGTCATACAAACATATCTGCCCTGCAGTTTGATAGTTTGATCTTTTATTTTGATAAAAAGCCTAACTAGTAAAACCTTTGATATAAGGGGTTTTTTTTATTTAGATCGGGTTTGTAACTGTTACATTCTATTCTTAAAACATCATTCTTATGAGCATCAGTCAGAAAATTTATACATATGTTCTTAACATATTTCATTTTGGAATATGTAAAAATGGATATGTTGATGCGAGCAACGTAAGTAAAATTTGGGCACACTTTTGTAAAGTGTTATATTGTTCGAGCACTATTTTCCAAACATTTACGTATTTTTGTTTTCTTCCTTCCTTTCTTTAAAAATAACTTCCTTGTGTGTATTGCTTTTCGTATCAATAAATTTATCAAGTAGCTCTGCGTAATTGCATGCCAATACACCAGCAAATTCCGATGTTATAGCTGGTTTCAAATACCTGGAATTTTCTTCTAGCAATAACGCAAGTTCTTGATTTTCCTCAATTCCTAAAATCTACTTATAAATTCATCGGATAATGCAGCTACACAATTTCAAATAATTGTACAGTTTTTCCAGCGAAATATCAAGACCACCCTGTTTAACTTTTTGCCATGGTTGAAAAATTGTGCTTTATATTTGATTTTGTATTTCTTCCCAATAAATGATTAGTTTTTCTTCAGAAGCAAATATTTATTACTCGCCATCCATGAAACTATTTTATTTTAATCCTGTTAAACAATATTAAGCTTCACTATAATGTGCACAGAAAAAAAGTAAAATATACTACCATACATCATTTTTCAGTTCATGGTAAATATTATATTTTTGCTCTAAAAACATTGCTTCTTCTCAAAAAGAAAAAAAAACCTAATATTTCTAAACTTTTTTTCTGCTAAGCCAACGCACCGATGTATTTAAAATAATGTGTCTCTAAATCACGGTACTCAACATTTTCTCCCGGCGGGCCGCACACACATAATAGGTATTTCACGTCGGCCGCACGTACGTAACAAATATTTCACGTGGGCCTCAACATGCGGGTAGTGTAAAAAACACGCTAGAATAACCAAAGCAACATTGGATAAAACAAAATTGATCAAAATGTTAAAACTCTTTTTTGACTTTCATTTTAATACTGCATTACCCTTTCTATCAAATACACACACACAAATATTTACTTTTATGCATGTTTTACTGAATAATAGGTCTGTTTTGGTTTATTTTCATCCATGCCCAAACCTCTTTTGCTTACATTCTACTATAAAAACAAGTAAATTGATGTATTTAATTGCTTGATTGACAGAAATTTCCTGCTAAGTGTTTTATGCATTGCTCTCCAATAATAGAATTTCTTAGTGCAATGGGACATGTCTGGGCCACTCAGAAAAAGCCCGCGGGCCACTAGTTGAGTATCACTGCACTAAATTGACTTTTCACCTCCTCCAAAAGACTTGAATTTTCGTGTTTCAATTCTCGTGATCGATTGTAATTCCCTACACTTTATAACGGTCTTCACGACAGTCTCTATGCTAGTATTAGTAATACGTGCCACCAAATATTCCTGGTGAATAATGCAGTGAAATTGTATAAGATTTGTTAAATTATTACTCTATTCCAATAGCGATATACACTCAAGAGCCAAAACATTATGACCACACCTACATTTTGCAATGAACTCGCCTGGATGACGTGGAAGGCACGTGATCAGGTGGAAGTAGTATTTAACTGCTGCTAGAGAGTCTGAAGAATCATTCTTTCACTTACTTATGTCTGTGATGGGAAAGGCTGCAGATCTAAGCGACTTTGATAGCGGACAGATTGTAATGGCTCGAATGCTCGGAACAAGTATTTCCAAAACTGCACGACTCGTGGGTTGTTCGCGATCTACAGTTGTTAGTACTTATGCAAAGTGGATGAATGACGGTGAAACCAGCAGTAGACGACATGGTGTTGGACGTCCACATGCTATCAAAGCAAAAGGTTGTTGGAGACTGTCTCGCATGGTGAAGCAAAACCGGAGCCAGACAGTGGCTCAGCTGACAGCCCAATACAATGCAGGGCCAATTAGAATAGTATCAGAGTACACTGTTGGATATGGGGCTACGCAGCAAATGTCCCACTCTTGTGCCTTTGCTGACCAAGCGTCATCGCCAACTGCGCCTGTTCTGGGCCCGGGAACATCGCAACTGGTCCATGGATCAGTGAGAGAGTTGCCTGGTCAGATGAATCACGGTTTTTCATTCATCACGCCGATGGCCGTGTCAGGATACACCGTCTTCCAGGCGAACAGTTGCTCCTTCAATGTACAGAAGGTTATACACAGGCCGGTGGTGGTGGTATTATGCTTTGGGAGACGTTCTCTTGGGCGTCTCTGGGACCCGTGGTTGTGGTAGAGCAGACCATGAATGCTACAGGGTATCTGAACATCATTGCGGACCAGTTGCACCCTTACATGACCTCTGTTTTTCCAGATGGAAATGGAATGTTTCAACACGACAACGCCCCGTGTCACAAGGCTAAAATTATGTTGGAGTGGTTCCAGGAACATAATGCTGAATTCCAGTTAATGTTCTGACCACCTAGCTCACCGGATATCAATCCGATAGAACACATTTGGGATGTCATGGGATGGCAGCTCAGAGTTCAAAGACCACCAATTCGCAATATCTCGGATTTGCGTGATCGTTGCTTAAACATTTGGTACAATCTGCCTCCGGCCATCTACCAAGGACTCGTGACATTCATGCCAAGACGGGTTGAAGCTGTGTTGCGCGCCAAAGGTGAGCCAACTCGTTATTGGCAGGTGGTCATAATGTTTTGTCTCTTGAGTGTATATCCATTTTCAGATCCAGTCGTTGAAGGGCAGCCATCAGTACACACACTACTTTTTTTATTTCCATTTTGTTCTGTTCTAGGAAAGTAGAAATGTAAGTTAAATATACATCACGCCTCTAGTATGGCTCTTCATTGGAAGGAACTTCAAAAGCTCTTCGCGAAATTGAGTTTTGTTCAGTGTAGTATTTAGAAAAAACAAGTATTGTGATGTTTCTGAAGTACCCGCAATGGAGTCAAAAGCTAAGTTAATAAACGTGAAATATATTTTAAGTCTTCATTTAAGTTAACTCAAATGGGCTTTGCAATATTTTAAATACAACTAGATTAGGTAGAATCCTAGAACTGATTTTTTTCTGAAATTGTTTGACTTTTGTTATAAAAGTTGTGGTAACCTCTGGTTACTCCTTACATCCGAACCCTCTTGTCTACCTATAAACCCGGCTAGAGGTGTAGGAGGAACAGAATAATCCACAGACATTACTTCCTATCTAAGTAATTTATTAATTCTTATTAACGAGCATCAAACAGACACAATACAATTCTAATTAAGGTATATGAACTATGGTAGAGTGCGGAGGTGAGATACTCTACTGCGGGGATACTATTACAGACCCTCAACTGAATCTAAGACAGCTTAAATGCGCTCAATTACAACTACGTCACACACTAATAAATAGCTTCTACTTAATTAAGAACACAATACCTGAGCCTTTGATGTAGCGGATCCTACACTGTAACTTGCAGGCACTATATTAGGCTTGTTCAATGTCGTAGGTTCCACGCTCTGCAATCCTTTTACTAATTCTCGAACTTCAATTTCACTCCTACTTGCACACATCTAATGTATCAACTTCAGCTTGTCAACACAATAACGTGTCAACAGATCACTTGCTCCCTTCCTTTCCTTCACTTTACTTCACTTGACTTAACTTAACCTCTTACTTCACTCCCCTTGCCAACTCGCGAAAACCGAATTTAAATAAAATACCTCATTTACATAAATCACGTTTGGTTTCTCGATTAAAGTTGGTTGAAATAAATATTTTGTTTTAAAGAGAAAAGAAGATATTAGTAGAGAACCGCGTATAGATCCGTCACAAAGTTATCAAAAACAATACACCAAAAGCGTTTAAAAAGCATTCCTTCACAATTTTTGCCACAGTAAACGGTTTCATATGTTAAACAATAATATAACAAACTTCAAAGGAAATGTCTTAGTTTTCTCTACGTCTTACGCCATTACCACCGACAAAACATATTGTTACTGTTGCAAAGATTTTTTTGAGAGAGCCAATTTGTCGTCTCTTGACAGAGACCCTGGAGAAAAGTGTCATTAAACTATTTGTGGCTAGTGGTAAAATGACGAGCACAATAGTATATCTTTTAAGCATAGCACTAGTGCTGATCCATGTTTGTTTTTCTCTACAAAATAGTCACACAATTTCCCAATAGTCTTGGAACAACATATTTTCTTCGGAGATTTTTCACTTGAAAAACATGAGAAATAATTAACTCAGTTTCACCCATAAAAAATTGATGCTACTCCAACTTAGTTAAATTTATTCAGTAAACGCACTTTAGAGTTTCTCCACTGTTATTTGTTAGTGTCAACTATTACAGAGTTACAGACAAAAAAAAATATCTTGCAAATCGTTCCCGTACGAATCGACAGTAAAATTGACATGATTGATTGCTTGATTGATAAATTCCCCGCTAAATTTTTAATTTTCTCTCATTGTTTTAAAATAATTAAATTTCTTAGTGCAATGGGTCCTCACTGAGCCACAAGTTGAGCATCTCAGCTTTAGAATATCCGGTCTACTAGCTCATTTCTTTTTTTGTTCATTCTATGCATTCTAGGTTCTTTTCTAAGAAGAGTATAAATCACTGTTTTCAATCTTTTTCATTTATTTTTTTATTTATTTGTTTGAAAGTGTCTTTTTTTACTTTCAAATATACAAATATTACTGTAGTTTTTTATGAAAAATCTTTAAAAAATTTTCCAAGATCTAATAGGTTTAAAACTTCTTAAAAGTAAATTTACTTGAGAAAGTACTTCATTTTATCAACATTTTTATGTTAGAGATTTGCTTACCATTTTGTCGAAAAAATATCTAGGATTGGTGGCGAATTTTATCTTGCCTGTATACGTTTTTCACGCACTGTAATAGTTTACCATTTTCCTAAAACTTTGAATAAGTGATTATATACTTAACTAATATTTAAAATTTATAAACGCTACCACAAGGACATACACATTCAAATAAAACCGAGATATAGAACTTAAATTCAATACTTTTGTATGTAAGCATATTCATTTTAAGTTAAATAATCATATATGAAATTTTTACTTTTGTTAAACTTAATTTATATACATTTTAATATTCGCTTTGTATTGCTTTTTATTCCTCCGAAATTCATAAAGTTATAGAATACAAATATTTTAAACTTTCGATTTGAATTGATGAAGAAGTATCATAAACTTTAAAAAAAAGTCTTTTTAGCCGAAATGATTTATGTATTACTTTATTTCGGCAGGAGCTGAGTTTTACCAAGGACACGCAAAAAAATGATTTTAAATATTTGCAGCGTAATACGAGAAGACACGAAAAGCACATTCAATACTTTTTCTCGAAGAAAAACATTGAATGCATCTTTGTATAATGAACACCGCAGGTAAAATATTTTGACAGTGACATGTATGTATAATATTTGGATTGTGCCTCACTCTTTGCTGTTCCTAATTCCCAAAACAACAAAATTTATGTAAACAAAATTCATCTCTGTCAAGTGCAAAATATTAACTGTGGTTGTGTATACTAGATGGCACCACAATCTATCAGCTCAAAACTCCCCGCCATAATGAAAAAAGCAAAAATGTTCGGTTTTTTCGCCTTTTATTATGATTATTTTTAAAAATAAATTTAAAATCTCTTTTGAGATTTGGTTTGTGTTTATTCACTATCTAAATGTGTTTCTAAACCATTTCACATTCCTGAAAATAGAATAAAATAAAAATTAAGTAACATAAATATATTACGGTGGATCGAAAATAATTTTTTCAGAATTTCGAAACCTATGTGGAAAAGATTACTCCAGTGTTTCTGAAGCGCAAGACTTACAGCTACAGTCGCCAAAATTTTAAGGATTTTTTTTTAATTCTCGATGAATTATCAACAAATTTGGTGTTACAAACTGATTTTAATACGAAATCCCTTTCTAGATTTTCGGCTCTAGTTGCAAAAGGATTTCCGCACAATTTCTAAAACTGCACTACGTATCTTTTACCTTTTTCGTCAATTTATTTAAGTGAGTCGACACATTTTCGTCTTTAACAACCAGGAAATCAAAGTATCCATCAAATCTGAAGAATATTGAGAAAGTACTTCGACCTACAGTCTTCGGTATTATTTTAAGATTTTATAATATAATTAAAAATAATCAAGCCCATCCTTCTCATTGATAATTAAATCTTGCATATGCGAATAAATAATAGTGAATAATAATAAATAAATAGTGATGATCTCAGAAGGGAACTCAAAATGACTGTAATTAATAAACACAGATTATAGTTTATGTATAATTTACCGTGTACAGTAGAACGTCGTTTATCCGAACGTTTATTATCCGGAGCGTCAAATATCCGGACCAAAGTCCGGATACGTTTTCGAACAGTGCAATGCTCAACAGATGTTTCGCGTGAGGCCAAAAGTGACTGGAAAACCAAAGGTGAGGGATATTTGGGGAATTTCAGTTGTGTGATTTGGTAAACATGTGTGTGGAATATTAGGTCAGTTTGATTCCAAGTGAGGGGGTGTATACGTACTCTTTTTTTTAGTTGTGAACTGTTATGGCTTCGAATTCAAAACGGAAACGCAACGTCTTAAACATAGAGACAAAACTTGAAATATTGAACCGTTCCGCGAAGGGGGAAAGTGAAACGTCAGTACAAGAAGAATCCGACCCTGCCGACGATGAAACGGATGAAGGCGAAGACTACAACGAAATTAGCAAGTGTCCATCAAATGCTGACGTGTTTACTGCGTTAGAGACAGCTATGGAGTGATACGAACAACAATCCGAGTTCGGTCCTACTCAACTACTGCCTGCTCAAGAGATTCAGAGACCTTGCAGCGAAAAAACGAAGGTGTATAGTGGTATAGCGAAAAATAAGAGATTATTTTCCACAATAAATGTATAATTGCGACATTTTGCACCTATTTTGCTTTTTCATCAAGCACATTTCCTGCATGTGATGATTTTCAACATTCTATAGTGTCCGGTTTCATATACTGCATGGATCGCATTCGGTTTTCAGTTATCCGAACAACCGCGTATCCGAACGGTGTCCGGTCTCAATTGATTCGGATAAACGACGTTCTAATCGACGTAAATAATCGAATGTAATCAAAAGAAAAAGAAAGAAGTCAAAAGTATAGAAGTCTTTTAGGATCAGTATTAACTTATACCTACATGTGAAACTTGGTCCATGCCTCCAACAGATGAGAACATAAGTATCTACAAAAGAAAGATTTTGAGATTTATTTTTGGAGGAATTCGAGAAAATGGCACGTGGCGAAGAAGATCAAATTTAGGACTCTATCACTCATATAAAGATTTTGACATCGTTAACTTCCTCAAAGTACAACGAATTAAATGGGCGGTCCACGTTATCAGAATGAACGAAGATCGTCCCACTAAAAAGGTTTTCAATGCCCAACCAATTGGCACACGGAGAAAAGGCAGGCCAAATCTAAGATGCATTGATGGCGTAGAAAAAAATCCTAGCTTTGAAAATTAAAAATTGGAGAACACTAGCAGGAATAAAGCTGGTCTGAAAAAGGCTGCTTAAGAAGGCCAGGGCCCATTCTGGGCTGTCGAGCCACTGAGAAAGAAATTTCTTATCATTAAAAATTTCTATATCATTATATTGAAAGTAAAAACTTATTGCAGATGCATATTACTGCAAAACAATAATATACTACAAAAAAACACATATAGAAATACACATGCAAGAGTAAATTTTGCGCATTGCTTATAAGGTAGCACAAAATTTTTGTACAAAAAATGGGGTCACCAGCTCGAAATGTTTATGAACCCCAGGTACAGACGAAGAGGAAAACAATATAAAAAACTAATTTTTATGTTAAGAATTGCTACAAAAGGAATGAAATTTAGGTGTTTGATTTTTTTTTATGATAAAAAGTCAATGTAATTTTTATTAAAGAAAAACAGGGATTTTAGTGCCTTTTAACATTTATTGCCATGAAAGACAGCTACTAAATAGTAACAGAAAAAATATCAAGTACATTTAACAGCTTTTTTCGCATTAAATTTTTTTTAAAAAACCTTACTGTTGAAATTGCGGTGCATTCCAAAAGCTTGGATAGTACTGATTCGGCGGTGAGAGGACAGAGGGCAGAGGTTATGCAATGGTGTAATGTGCATTGCACTATTCTCTGCTCAGGACTCACTTATTAAGGTATCCGACTACCCTAAAATTGTGAATTTTGACAAAAATTGACAATTTTTTTTATGATTTTATTTTATAGGCCATCTTACCAGCTTTATAAAATACCAAGTTTATTATTCTCCGTTTGCTAGAAAAAAACTACAAGTGTTTTAGTAAAAGCAGATGCCATTCCCCTTTAAGACCGGGGTAAACACTACGTTGATCGCGATCGACCGGTCGACCGCTAAGACATTTTGGTGTGACCGCCTGAAGATTTTAGCAGTTAGTAATTATATACAGAAAATTCAAAATTGGCTGACAGTACGCAAGTCTTCTACTGACTATAACAACACAAACTAACTTTAGATGAAAATGTTTTATTTTTAATGTATTTTGAATTGTTTCATAATAAATGCATCATTTGATATAAATATATTTGTGGCTATAATTAAGTTTGTATCTTGCGTTTTGCATTAAACGCGATTTTAAAAGTGTTGGTTTTTTGTTTGTTTTTTTATAAAAAAATACGTATTCCATATTTATTATTAAGTTAAATAAAAACATTTTCCTTATACCTCACCACACCTACGACATTGGGCAGTGACGCACACAAGAATTTTTCAAAGGGGGGGGGTGAGGTCGAGGGTCTACCATTCTTGTATCATACATACCCCAATATGCAGCCAAACAAATTTTTTTGGTTTTGTCGACTGTCGGGAACAAAAAAAAGCAAAAAATAAATCACTAAATAAATAATTAACATTAATTATAATAAAAATTACTAATAACAAATACTAAATAACATTTTACGTACTATTTACGTGGAATTATAATGAATCGGGGAAAAAATCAATGTCTATGTCAAGGAAGGGTCCAAACCCGTGGACCCCTCCCCCGCCCTTGTGTGCGCCACTAACATTGGGTTGATCGCAACACCTTGAAAAAATTAGAAGTAGCCCGTGTCCTGGAAAAGTCTGCCCACCCCTGCTTTAAGATGCCATACGTCATACTTTAAAACATGTTTTACTCAAAATGTTGTTGTTGTTTTTTGAAAATGCTTAAACGGGGCTAAGCTACTGCTCAAAAAGTTTTGAAAATAACTAACTGGAATTTTTTGTGTGCTTTTTGTGTAATAATTGAAGTGTTTTAACCTTCAGATTTATCAATCACTGTTTTATCATAAAATTTACAATCCCTTATGTTAATATAATCAATGTTTTTTTAAACAGTTTTATATAATAACTAAGATAAAGGGCTCTAGTTTTTGTATAAATCAAAATATCTCTTGTCCTGAAAGTCATTTCGAAAAGGAATAACTTAGCGACACGTCAGAATTGAAGAAATGAAAATTTGTTCATAAACTTCTGGTACAGAATGGACCCCGTTTATGTTATTTTTTGTTAATTTTTACACATTTTTCCCATTTTAGTAACAATTTCTTTTTCTTTTTTTAATTTTAGCATATTTTTCTTAAAATGTACTAAAAAAATCTAAAAACCACAAAAAAAATCTCCACATCTCCATTTTAAAAAAAAAGTTGTCTCAAGTAGTCGGATATCTTAATGGTCATCATTTCTGGTCATTTATATTGTAGAAAAATAAATTTTTTTAATCTAAAGTATTCTAACCAAAATTAAGTCTTTTTTCCATTTTTTCCAAAATTCAACCCTTTGTGGCAATACTAAATTTTGAAATTATTTTTAATTACTTTTTTCTCCCAATCTCCGTATTATAGAACACCTTCTTCGCATAGATAAGTTCCAAATAATTACATTTTTTTTTTTCATATAACCCCAATCCACCCTCATATGCATTCATAAATATAAATTTTGAAATATTTTAATGCTATAAAAAATATTTTAAAAATGAATTTTTCAGCATACAAAAATGTCCATTAGTGCATGTAATTGAGTGAATAAACTCAGTCGTCATTTTTCGACCAAAGGAATTTTAGTCGAAAAATATGACTTGTTGGCATTGAAATAGGACAATCTATGCACACTGGCCTGACTAATTTGTCCCGTTGCACTAAAAGTACATTCAAATGTTGTCAAGAGCTAAAAATGGTTACAAAGAAACGCTACAGAAGGAAAATTCTCCGTGGTACACGAGAAGCTCAAAAAAGAAAAAAGACACCTCTATCTCAAAATAAATTTCGCCATTCCCACCCTCATATTCATTTATTAATGGAAAACGTAGCATGTAAATGACAAGTTTTGACAAACTCCAAAGATACTTTTGTATGATTTCTAACTATTTCAGCGGAAACGTAAGCCGAAAATAAGCACAATCCTGGAAAAGGAATGATGGTATTCCACCGTCTGAAAGCTTAAAATTGATGATTTATAGTCTCCTTTGGGGAAAGGGTCTGCTTCCGAATGATTGGTTTTAGGTAATGATCGAATATTAGCGCTCAGACATCTAATTTCTCCTTTGAAAGTTAAGCATTCAATGAGATAATTAATAAGCATTGGTTTCAAAGTTATCTTCTAACACACCCACTTAAACTGTGTTTCAGCAATGATTGTTTGAAAAATAATGGTGTCAAGAATCTCTTCTTGCCCCGTGATACTTTTACTTTAAATAAAACAGTGTTTCACATATGTTCCACGCTTTTTTCAACACCCTTTTATAAGTTTCACTTGCATGTAACGGAATACAATAATTTAATAATTTTGCTCCATTGTCCTGATCAGGATTATCAAGATTAAGGATTTCCCATTCTTAGATCCCATCTCGCATCTGTCGACTAATTTCAGATCCTATTTCCAGATTTGGTGACTGAAAGAAAGCTCAAGTTGCAACTTAGTTCGATTTTTCTATAAAATGGTGTTTTTAGTTTTTTTAAACTATAATTTATTGTTATATATATATATTTTAATATATTTTTAAAGTCAAGAAAACCTTTTAATGTTCTTCTTCTTCATAAGCACTGCACCCAATTTCAGGCCAAGGCTGTTTCAGTTAGTTAAACCAGAGGTCGGTAACCTTTTAATTGGGGCGTGCCAAACTAATCTAGCAATATCATTCAGGGTACCACACAGTTGGATATATTTGAAACAATTCAATTTCCCGCTATAAGGCCTGGAGAGTTAAGAGAATAGGGGTCAATGATATAGATTTACAGTTTAATTACATATTAATTTTGCATTATTTAAATGTCTTTCTCATACAAAAAAAACCGCATAAAATATAACTATTTCTTCAATTTAAATTTGAAAAAAGTAAAATTATCCATACACTATGTATTTTTAAGCATTTGTTGAAATACGAAATATATAGGCAACATAAAATATAAGTTTTCCCCTTCATTATAGTTACATAAAAAAAAATAATAATTTTAATGCGAACCTAGTGCATCCACCACTCTTCTTCATATCGCAAAATCAGGGATATAATTTTTGACTTTCAATTTGGCACGATTGTAAATCAACTTCTTAGTGGACTCGAAATATTTTTCTTATCAGAAAAGTTTAGTTCACCTAGATGTGTAGAACCAAAAGCGGAAAGCAGCGTACATCAGTTTTCTTTCTTCAAACAATTAAATCTTTCTTCAGCAATGACAATCAAACAATTTAGAATTTTTTTTTTTTTGTATCTAGAGTTATCTTTCAAATTTTTTCTTAATTATGTAAATATCCACTTAATTCTAAAAGTGTTTGTCAAACAAGGTCTATTACAAATTTATCAACTTCCATCCAATTAGAAATTGACAAATTTGTAGAGTAGTGTAGAGTGGCACTGAGAATTGTATCACGTGCCAAATGTGGCACGCGTGCCATAGGTTGCCGACCCCTCATTTAAACCATCTTGATATTTTTCATTGCTGTTGTTTTCCATCAATTTACGCACCGATGTTTCTCTAACATTTTTCTATAATGTCCAGCCATCTTGTACGGGGTCTGCCTCATCTCTCTGGTTTCAAAAATGTTATTTGCATAATTAGGTTGTTGTCTTCATGCCTTAATATATGGTCAAGCCATCTTAGTTGTGAAAAAAGCCTTAATTACTTTAATTAAATTTGGCTCACTGTACATCCATTGTAATTCAGAGTTGTAAAGTATTCTCCAGATTCCATTTTCCTCCACTGCTCCAAAATTTCTTCTCAAAGTTTTTCGTTCAAATCTCAATAATTTTTCCACATCCAGTATTCTCATTGCCCACTGCTATGTAAAACTATAGGTCTTATAAGTGTTTTGTATAGTTGTACTTTTGTTTCCTTGCTTATAAATTCGGATTTAAATTGATTTTAGATACTGTATGTATACTGCTGGATTTTTTATTTTTCATTTTTTCAAAAATTATACTGGATTTTTTGTTAATTCACATTTCCACTTTACTTCCTCATTCATGGGTTTTTTTAACGTCATGGAATTGCTTTCAAAAGTGAAAAACAGAAATTAATGTTTTGGAATGAGAGATTTGAAAACCAGATATATAGCTCATTTTATTGAGTTATGGAACAGTAGCTATCGAAAAAATGAACTATTGAATTTCTGAAGATACAGCAAGGTATTTCATACATGTTCTTGATTTTCAAAGTCTTATATATAGGTGTGATTCATATTCATAAAAATCTAAATTTTATGTGATGCACGATTATTGAATTACCGTATTTATTAGAATCTAAACCACACTTTCTAAGTCTAAACCACACACAAATCTAACACGGCAAAGGAAAAGAGATAGTTCGCTAAGATGCATAGCCAGATGTAAAAAAAATGAATATTCACATCTTTTTACCTTTGAACCTTGCTCACCAAAGTGCGGAAGGCAAATCGAATGTTGACTGCTGGAATTACTGCAAACTAAAATAAATATTCTACTGCAGTAGAATATTCTACTGCCTATAAGACTAAGACGGTTTGTGCGATACACGTTAGACTTGAGGATTCCCCACAAAAAGGAATCGCACACTGACAGTTCAGGTGATCTGGATGGCCAGCCAAGGCCAAGACCAGACTGAGTTCTGTTAACAACTCTGTCAGGAGGAAAGATAGTGAGTGAACAACCGATCAAACTCTTTCCGCGAATTTTTTTCACCGTTACTTTCCACAACGAATACCCTCTGCTGCAGTGTGAGTTCCATCTTTACCTGTGTACTAATCAATACACAGGTGAAGATACACAACGCGCACTAAGATCTAAACCGGTTCCGATCGCTTGGTGCGCACACCAGATTCATGTTCAATAAAATCCACTTGATCGGGCTACTTTTGTTTGCCCCCAGCCTGTATTTAAATGTTTTTAAAATTGGTAAAATAAATTATTAGTTATTTACTTCTTGTTAGTTCTCATTTAAATTTTTGTTTAAATTTCGTGTCTATTAAATATTAATAAAAACCATTTTATACTATTGTTGATTTTTTCACAAGAACGTGTTGTTTTCACAAATTTGGGGGGTGAGGGCGGCTTTGAATAGATGATGCTTAGATTCGAATAAATACGGTGTATGAGAGTACAAGAATGTACTCGTATATTGTATGAAAACAAAGCAAGCCGAAATGGCATGATTATATAGAACTTATGTTGATTTTTTTTAATGCTGATCATATATTCTGAGCTGATTCCAAATGTGTCGAATGAAATTTACTTTTCAAATATATTCAATAAAATATATTGCTTTTCTAGAATTTTGAATTTGTATCCCATGTCAACAGTTATAAATTATTTTAGAGGAACAAAAAAAAACTCATGTATAGTTTATATCTCTCCTCATTTTAAGAGAAATCAATGTATTTCAACGAGCTATGACGACTTGTACTTTACTTCTTGTAAAAAAAAGAAAAACTGATGAGTCATTCAGTAAATAAATTTTCATTCTATTTTTCCTTAAATGATGAGTCATTATCAAAATAATGTTTTTTAAAAAAAAGCCAGAAGATTTTTCGTTCTGAAAGTATTCATTTTCCTTAATTCCATTTAACTTGAATTTCTATTTTAAAGCACTTTATTTGTTTTCAAATTACTTAATTTTTTTTAATTTCCTTCTATGAACTTAATTTTAACTTTTAAATGCACTCCTATTATTTCAAGTATTTTCTTTAAATTTTATTATTTTTATGCAGTACTGAGTTAAGGCAAAGCCAAAGAAATGTTAAACCCAAAACCCAAGATAGGAGGTAAAGTTTCGACATTGAAACAGGAACTCCACTAACCCATTCTACGTGTATATAAAGTATTAAAAATACTCTATATCAGAAAAAAAAAATTATATATTTGTTTTTCCAAACTTTGTTGAAACCTAACACATAGGACGTTGATTAAAATTCGACGAGTGAAGAGTTCCCGAGAATAACCCTTATCATTAGACTGATGAGACCAGTAAGAAAATAATTGGAATAATAAAATAAAAAAGCGTTGAAACGTTAAGATCCTCCCAAAAAATAACAAAACCCGTTAGAAATAATGCTGTTGCTAACCAGAACTAAAAAAAAGGGCTAGAGTATGTCGTGACTAATAAAATGTAACTTAAAGCTTTGAATTGAATTAATTACAATCTATTTTATAAAACTAATAAATGTATGGGGGCTTTTAAGGTAGGGACCATTACATCATTTTATGTGTAGTTGTATACATAGATTGGGTAAAAGCTTTAATAATGGAATTGAAATGATTTTCAATAGTATGAAAACATTTCTAGATAATTTGGTAATAACTTTTCTATAACTTCAATTTGGAGATCACACATTGTGAATAAAGTACTTCTCAACACAATCAGAGTGCATTAGTTTTGACTATTAACATTTTATTCTGCCTAATTTCTCCTTCCTTGAGCCTCGTAAGTTATAGCTGCTCCAAGAACTTATTTACTTAGTAGAACCGTGTTATTTAGTAGCAGGGAAGAATTTCTATAGTTTAGCAAAATACTAAGATGTTGATTTTTATACGATGTAGGTTTAAATATGTTGTTAATATGTGAGACTATTTATTATTAAAGCTCATGTCGAAATCCCTCGCTATTAAAGCCTCAAGGTTGTGAAACCAAAATGCATTAAAAACAGGTACCGCAGAGGGACAGAGTACCTCAATAATATGAAAAATAAAATGCCATGAATATAAGGAAAAAATAGATATTTTATATAATGAAGGGAAGAACCTAATAGCTTACAAAAATCTGAATACTTTTACACTTTAAATAATATATATTTCTCGGTTTTTATAAACATCTGATTTTCCATTTTCAACTTTACCTTTCAGAATGCACGACGAAAGATCTAGCAAACGAATATCTGCAGTATCATCTGGGGCAAGGGATCCAATGAGAATAAACTGGTAAGTACGGCATTCGTCTCAAATTGATAAAAATGAATATTCTAATGATACTGAAAAAAAAATTTATTAATGACTTATATATATAATTAATACATTTATTTATAGGATATATTTCTTTTTTTTAAAGTTATTCTAGCAAATTATTCGTTTTTAAAACAATAATGTCTACATATTGTATCGATAACCGCATGCATCTGATAAGTGTAGAACATTGTATTGATGCGGCGCTGACTAATTTTACTTTAAACTAACATCTTAACAACTACCCAGGTTCGCTTATTTAACTTGATCCGCATCATGATAGTGGCTAGTACTAATTAAATATTTGGAGACAACACAACTAAAGATATTACTCGGATTAAATTTAAATTAAGTTTGTTTATTACAAATTGAACACATTACGAAATTAAGATTAAGCAATATTAACAAGCAATTAAAATTTCACTTATATGAGACGGAAGCGAGGTGATGGGAGGCTGACATGGTCCCGGACGGCGCAGGAAGTTTCCTAAAATCTGGGGATCAAATTGTTATTATAGAAAGTGAAAAATCTACTGAAAATTGTCTCGACGCCTGTTTTGAAGTGAGGGCAAATTACCCCTTATTGCATCCGCGTGCCCTTCGGTCTCGCCTAGTCATTGGACAGAGACCAAGCGCAAAGTTACAAAAGTTAAAGATTCTTCCCAAATTTATGAGTCCATTCAACTTGCATGACCGTTGAAAACTCAGTAACAGCCTGCGCTGGACCCCCGGCTCAGGAATCTAACAACATCCTGTAAACAAGGGGAATACACAAATTACGAAGGTATTGGGGGCCATCTTCAAAACCGATCAGCTTCCAAGCTTCCCAGCCTCCAAGCCTCCCATCAGTATATATAACACACTCATATTACTCTGTAACTATTCTAAAAAATTTTAATTTTTTTTCTGCAGTAACATCTAATTTAAAACGTATCTGAAAAATATAGAATTAAAATGTTAATTATTTAAAAGGATTTAATTTTACAATTATTCTACAAAATAATTGTTATGATAATTGTATGTTTATAAAAAATATAACATTAAAAGCAATACGCTTATATATTGTTGTAACATTTCCTACATTAATAACTATAATCTGTAAATTATCGAATATATGGAAATAATATAAAATGGCCATTACAAAAAACCAAACCGTGATATGTGAATTTATTTAAAGATTGCGACTCAAAAAGAATGATTTCAGAGTTTTCGGTGAATGAGCAATTTTAATTATCATACATAAAATACCTGAATTGCCACTGAATTAAAGATAACTACCTAATAACGAGTTGGGCCTCCTCTGGCCTTGATAATGGCTGCCACATGAAAAGGCATAGATTCAACAAGTTTCTAGGTACGTTCCACGGGAATTACTTGCCAAATATTGGCTAAGGCTGTCCAAAATTCAGTAAAGTTCGTCGGTGCTGTGTGATGTTCTTTCACGCCTTGTTCCCAAACATTCCAAAGATGCTCAATAGGATTTAAGTCTGGGCTTCCAGGTGGCTAATTTATGACAGAAAAGTTAGAGGAATGCTCATCCAACCAGCAAGTAACCAACCGGAAGTTTTGAGAGGTACAGCAGTCTTGCTGGAAAACTCCATTACTGTGTGGATAACAGAACAGCATAAACGGATGGAGGTGATCATCCAGAAACTCTAAGTACCGAATTACATTGAGGAAGGTTGGTACACGCACCAAAGATCCTAAGCAATGCCACGAAAAAACACTCCGACCATGGTTGAGCCACCATGCTCTTGTACATTTCCAACCAGGCATGCAAGATCCATGGATTCATGAGCTTGGCGCCATAATTTTAACCTCCCGTCGGCGCGAAGAAGTCGGAATCAAGACTCATCATTCCATGCTACTCGTTTCTAGTCCTCTACACTCCAGTATCTGTACTCTCTTGCCCAGGTAAGACGTGCAGCCCGACGGTGAGCATTGTGCAATGGTACTCTCGTAGGTCGACGGCACCCGAAACCCATACGGTGAAGCGAGCGTTGCACAATCCATTTTCTGACAGTACGACTGGCCTCATCATTCAACTGGGAGGTAATTTGAGCTAATGTTTGGTTTTTCTGGCTGCGTACAATATTCCTGAGACGTCTTTCACTACTCACTGTCAAGACTAATTTTCTTTTGCAATTTGCGCGATCGCTGGTTTTTGTCCACCATTCATATATTCTTGGTATACTCTTGACACCCTTGAAAATATCCTAGTTGTGTGACAATTTCTGAAGTTGAATACCTATGCGTCGCGCGCCAACGATTTGTCCGCAATCGTAGGCGACTAAATCAGACATTACCCGTGCTAGTAATTCCAACAACTAATTCAGAAAAACCACAGTACGCGCTATATATGCAGTTAACACAGCGCGCTTATTTGAGCACAAATGATGCGCAGCGCTACACAATTTGCATAGACCTTGCTATCCCTAATTCAGTAGCATTTCAGTGTACTCTTCTCTCTTGAGATGCTGATTTAAGGTAAAAAAAAAACCAGCAAGGTAACAATTAAACAATTTTAATAGAACGAAATTGATTGGCTGAGTCTTAGGGAGTCTTCTAAGTACGATTATACTTTTGATAAAATATGAAATTATTAAAAGGATGTTCAGAAAACCATATCAATTAAAAAATATTAGACAGCATTATAAATTTTAAAAAAATCTAAAATTGCATGCATATATAAGTGCTATTTCTTTTTGTATGGTGCACTGTTAAGGTTTTAAAATGTTTCGATGTACAGGAACGTCTTTAAGCATGGGCTAAGTGGGCCCGGGCGCAGAGTTTCAACCTTAGTGGGCGCCTTGTTTAATTCAGATACAATAAGATCATGATCTGAACAATTTTAATGTTAAAATGTTATTACCGGATGTAGTCACCGAAACACTGGGAGTTTTGTATTGTATGCCAACTGGTAACAGTGGCAAAACTACATTATTGTAATCCTTGTCTATGCTTTAGCCTACCACCATACACCCTCATTACTTATTTAGTCGAAAGGCGGTAGTCGGTCGATCCAGTTTGGGCCCAAGTTTGTGAGATTGTGAGCGATGTGTACTGTTTCATGTTGCATTTTGTACGAGTATTTGATATCGCGCATGCTATATACCAGCGATACTCAACCTGAGACCCTCGAGCAACATGTGGCCTACTCAAGGCACATTGCCCTAAAAAATCAAATTATTTCAGAACAATGTATTAAAAATTTAGTGGGAAATCCTCTCAATCAAACAATCAAATCGACCAATTTTGCTGCCCATGTCGTACGGGTACGAATTGCAAGCTTTATTTTCTATTCGAAACTGTAACGGCTAGTAATAACAAATAACAGTGAAATGGGGAATTAATTTGAGTAGTGACCATTTTATGGATGGAACTGATTTTTTAATTATAAACAAACAATGTTGATTTTAATCTGGAATTCAGTCAAAACTTCTCTTTGCTGCATTTCTGCATTTGATAAATTAATGTTTGAAATAAAAAATAAGAGAGGCTTTGTCAGAAGAAAAAAAATCAAATTATCAAACGGCTAGACAATTTTGTTTGCATGCTCATGAGGGAAAGGGAGCCAAAACTACCCCATAATTCAGTAAAAAATTCATAAAAACAAAGAAAAAAATTTATGTGAGTTTGATAGAGATTAAAATATAGTATTAAAAGTCAAAAATGAGTTTAAATATTTTTATCAATTTTCCACATTGAAAGTGTCTTATATTGCCTTAGTCTTAGGGTTTTCCATTCATGTAGTGGCCCGCAAGTAATATTTGCCATATGTATGCGGCCCGGCGGGAAAAAAGGTTGAGGACCCATGCTATATACTGTCTACTTTTAAGGGTAATAAGTGGAGCTTACTTTTGCATAGGGTCCAGAGCCTTAAGGAGTCTTAAGATGGCCCTGTACATGCGTGCAAAAGTGCCACCAAAAAAGATACTGAACATTAAAATAATATCAGTGTAAATAGTTTACATAACTTAAATTTTTTGTGTTTATAGACACTGGTTAGCAAGCATTTAAGAAAAAGTATATTTAGTTCATAATACCGAATAACCTAATAACTCTTCATGTACTTGCCTGAGCAGCTACTATTTATAAGATCAACGGTAATTTGAAATAACGGTTTTGTCATTCAATATTGTTTAACTGTATTTCAGGAAAGCTGTGAAGGCAACAGCTCTGTTGTTTCCACTGCTTGGTCTAACTCATCTCATGTTTTGCATCAATCCCAAAGACGACGCCACTTTCGAAGAGGCTTACATGATCACCAATGCTATTCTGCAGTCTTCTCAGGTATCTCTTTTAACTTTTTCCTTTTTACTTATTTCTTCTAAATTTGCAAATTACAAGAAAATCCCAGGAGAAGGTTTTTGTGCTATCCTCTTTGTTTCAGTTCCCCTCCAGGTGGCACTACAGCATATCAACTTCTGAACCGTTCAATCAATAACCAAGTTACCAACATGGTCACCAAAAATGACGCCAACTTGACTATATCGCCACCATTTCGCTATGTTTCCATTGAACTACCATTGTAATGTAAGGGACAGCGTTGCTTGCAAATATTACAATTTTAGCATAAAATAAATACAACAGAAAGTACTATTAACGTATTAAACACCCGGATGTAAATTATTTAGACTATTTTAAGCTTTCATTAAACACAAAATTTGTAACATTGTGTTACTTTTGCTGAGCAGAGATCAGCTTAGGAAAGTGTTTTCAAAAATTGACCCACAAAAGAGCTACGGGGCATTACAAATAAAAAAAAGCTCCTTTTTATCAGTTATTAGACCTTCAGACTTAAAATTTAACAAATATAGTTTTTTGTTCAGCTGAGATAAGCAAAAAGGGTTTTTTTGTTCAATTTGCTGTAATTTTTCACCCGTGCGAAGAAAGGGAATACCAGCTAGTTATTTAAAAAAAGGCGAGATAAAAACCATTAAAAGATTGTCTAAAAGTTATTCAAAAATATTATCGTGTTAAGAAATGTGTAAAACATTTAAAATTTTGTTGCATTAAATTATCAATTTTCTTCTGTATTGAAGAGTCCATTAAAGTATTTTCCAATTGTTGATGATTGATAAACAAAGTGCTGAGATAACTGAATTCGGTTGATAAACTAGTTATCAAATGTTGACGATTGATAAATTGGATTACAATTGAATCTGATGTTCATGATCCAAGAAAAGTATCTTTTTTAAAAATCCTAAGGAAACAGCTAAACTAAAAAAAAAATATTTATTAAAAAAATAACTAAAAAAATTTGGAATCTTTTGGACACATTTAAAATTAAAAATAATGCATAAATTTTGTAAAAAATTCCTTTGTATAATCATGTATTTCTTTAAGTATAGCAGTACTTAGTATTTATGCCTTAAGTAAAGCTTCTGCATCTCATCAATCAGAAAATGAGACGTTATTAAAATACGAATATAAAAGATATATGGAACTACAATGAGAAAAACAAATACAAAAAATGTAAATAGAAAAAAACCATTTAAATCTTATTTGTATGTGAAATATTGGAATTCGAATAAACACACACAAAAAATATATAAACGAGACAAAAGTTCTTTAATAGTGCTTTAAAAATAGAAATCTCACATTTATTTTAAATCAGAAAAGATGCCAATATTAACAACAAATTGAATAATAACAATCATGTAAAGATAAATATAAAGTTTGTTTCTAATAAAATGTTAAATTTTAAAATAAAAAATAATGTATTGAGGCAGACGATACTAAAAATCTTATATGTATTCTAAAATCATCAAAACTTTTAATTTTGTTTTTTGTTTGCTTGGGCCTTTATTACCAAAATGCACTACAAGATGTAAAGTCATGAAAATAGAATAATTTAAAAAATAATAGAGAATATTTATAATAAAAATATCATTCTTGTTAAAAAATTTCATGTATAAGGATAGCTACAAATCTAAATGAGGTATGAAATTAGTCTTAAAAGCATTATAACTCTAACAACAGAGGGAAAAAAATAATCTATCCTTATCGTATGCTCTCGCCCTTTCGAAAAGCTTTCTACTTTTCGCCCCCGACCGATTGAGAGTGCCCCTCCTTCCACCAAATTTTATTTCTTTATATTTTTGAAAGTATACATATCTTTCGCGTAATTCTTTGAGTCATTTTACGTATATCTTTCACACTCAGACATTCATTGCTTGATATTTACCAAATAAACACATGAACACCAATCAAGCAATTTTAATAACTTTTTTTTTAAAAAAGAACATTTTTCAAAAAAAAAAATTTATTTTACTACAATAATCTCTATTACTAAGCCTTTCTTTGAATTTAATAGCTCTTAAGGGTGTGAAAAAGCTTATTAAAAGGATTTAACAGTAAATTCCAATTTTAATTTATTTTTTCAGTTGTTTTTTTAAACTTGTATGAATTTAACATCTTGAATCTTCCAGACATGCGTGACACATATTAGTATGAGATTCTATTTTAGGATTTCTGGTAAGTAAATATAAAAGTTGTTTGTGTCTGGGATATCAGTAGTGGAAAACAGGAACAAATGTAACGCCACACTTCCTTTCTTTGAAATGCCATATATATTTAAAGATTTGTCACAATGTTCTGATAAACATGCGAAAATAAAACACTTCTTTTAAACCACATTTAATTCCTTTTTACAAAATTAAAGGTTAAACTTTTTTTTCGTAGCTTAACTTCTTTTTTCTCTCTCAATTATCGTTTGCTTAACATTTTGGTCTTACTGTTAGAAAGAAATCTTGTCTTTTTTTCACAATGTCACCTTCAAATCATCAATGAAAATTTCATGACGGCTTATAAAGCTTTTCTGGTGAGATACAGCTTTATTTCAAAGACTCTTTCTTTCTTTATTTTTCTTTCAAAGAAAATTTTGATTCTTAAATTTTTTTCTTTAAAAAACAGAATGTAAAGGTTCTTTTTTTTTTCTTTCAAAATATGTGATATAAGTATAGCTGCTCTAAATTTAACTCCATTTTTATTGTTTTCAATAAAATTATTTTTTTGAAAGAATTTAAAAAGACAACACTTATGAAAATCAAGACTATCGATCTTCTTAGAATTTTGCATTCATATTTTGTTCAAAAAAAATTTTTAGATATAAATAAAACAGTGTATATTTAATTAACAGTATTAGAAAGAAACTTCCTTTTCAAGAACGAAATCGGAAGGATTTTATAGAAGCAAAAAATAATTTTATTTTTGTAACGGAAAAAATATCAAAGCCTCTTTTCTCCCTTTAATATATTTTTAACAGAATCACCTTCAACGACTTAAATAAATAAGCCTGCTTTAGTTGCAAATAAGACTTCATAATCCGTCTTACAAACATCAAGCTGAGAATTTTTCTTTCTCATCAACTGCTAAAGCATGTGGATATCCACATTTTTAAATGTTTATTCATAAAAAAAAACTGTTTTTTAATTTAGGCTACTTTTGTAAAATATTAAAGAATAGACATAAAATGGATAATTTTCGAAATTTAGAGCTAGCTATCTGATTTTAGGTGAACCAACCCGTCTTTAAAATAAAAAATATAATAAGATATAAGTATAAAAAAATTTATACAACACTTGGTTAATAAATAATAAGAAATTGAAATATCTTTGATCTATTTAACTCTTCATGTTTACATTCATTGCGTGTAGATTATTTTTTAAAAAATCCATACGCAGAGAAAGGATAATCAAAAAAAAAAATCGAGTTTATCATTCTTAATTTAATATTGTGTTGCCATTATCTTCATTTTTAAGTGTTGATAATGCTTGAAAGATAAGTTTGTACTCTCATTATTTTCAGAGCAAAGTTCGATTAGAGGTTTTATGATAATAAAATGAGATATACTGTATCTTGGTTGATGAAGGTGTAGTGAATATCCTGTAGTTAAAAGGTGCTTGCTTTTTATTCAAAAGTTTTTGTATTAGAGCAAAGTATAAACAAAAAAAATTTCAGATAGAAATATATTTTCAATTTGGACGATAAAAAGTATTTTAATTAAAAGAGATGTTATTTTAAATATATACGCACTCCTGAATATAAAAAAGATATTTTCCCCTAAATGTTTAATTTGATATGCCTGTTAATCATCATGAGAAACGTTCAAAAAAAGACCCTACTAGGGTTTGCAGCCCCGGGATGCCGGGATTTAATTTTTGTCTGAATTATATTTCTAATTTTTTTCAAAGTATTTTGAATCTGGTATTACGTTTAGTGTATCTTATTTACCTTTTTTGTACTGTATACGTTTAATGTCAGTTTTCTAACGTGTTGAACCTTAAAGGGTTCGAGGAGGGTGTGTATGTTAAACTGTAAAACATGATATTTGTTTTCTGTTATATTTTCTACTGTAACTTTCTCCCCATCGCGAGTGGGGTCAGAAAACTGACATTTTTCCCATCTTCAGATGTCCGGTGTCAGTTAACTTGGACAGAGGCAATTAGAATTTTTGGAAGATATCTAGTAGGATTTTCAGCTCCGGTATCCCGGAATCCCGAAACCCCGAGATCCGGGGGTTTTTTCCAATCCCAAAATCCCGGGATTTAATTTTTGTCTGAATTATATTTTTAAAAAATTTTTCTGATACAAATTTTCTAAGAATTTAATTCTTCAAAAAATTATATTCTTTTAGGAAATATGTACGGATTCTTTTAGGAAAAATTATTAAAATTTCTATTCGTTTGGGGGGGGGGTTAAAAGGGATGAGGTGCCGTAGAAAAGAAAAGTTTTTCTCCAAGTTGAATGATGCGTGGTTGCCGGGGGGAGTAAGATTTATACCATCCAAATCAACTCCAGGTTGACCCTCAAAATCATTCGGGGAATGCAAAGCCACGGCAAAGAGGGAAAGAGTACGTCCTCTTCTTGCTTCAGCAAGCAAGCAAGAACTAGTATTTGCAACAAGAATGTCAATGCAAGCAGCTGGTGAAAGAGATGCTACCTTAATTTTAAAGCAAGTGACTACTTGCTCACCTAGACATGCTACTTGCCTGAAGAAATGCTTAGAGCCCGACAGCCAGAATCGGCGTAAAAAATGACTGACCAAGCCTTGGCTCTTTAGTCGACACCAAAATGTCGAAAGGCCAATATAATAGAAAAAAAAGGAAATAGCAAAAAATTCCACGCTGATATTTACCCCAACTATAATAAGTTTATAGAGTCTAAAATTAACTGTTATCCTCCTGGTATCGTCATTGATGAAATATCAGTAGAGGTTCCAATGCAAGCGCTTTTTTACCACACCTTATGCAAATTAGCCAAAGCTCTATCACTGAAGGCGAGGTATAAAGCTGATGCATGGTACACACCTAAAGGTTCGCCAGGGTAATAATTTTAGTCCTTTCCATCATTTTGTTTTTCATAAAAATATAATATTTGGATATTATGTGAAGCAATAAACTTTAAATGTGGGAGATATTCGGCTTTTGGTTGAATTTTAGCAATATATATCATTTCATTATTTTTTTTCTCCAAAATTAATTAAGATTTTGTAAAATCGATCCCTAAAGGTGTTTAAACACCATCCTTAGAAATATTACAAAAAATTAATTGACATAAAAAGAATAAAATTTTTAAAAATTTCAAATTTTTTTTTAGAAAATTAAATTTGTTAAATTTTGTGAATAATATGTGCAAAATTTATCTCGTATCGTTTTCTTGAATATAAATGTTATATGAAATGCTAAAATATAACTTTTGAGTACATAAATAAAAAAAAATGCTTAAAGGGTACCGAGTCCTTTTAAACACTACGTATTAACCTTTATTGTAAATGCACATTGTTATGTTTGATTGTATTTGTTTAAATATGTTAAAATTTAATTTTTTTAACATGCCGCTTTATTTCTTGTATATATTCTCCCATGTGTCAAATTACTGCTTCTGTTAATATCCTTAGATCTTTGTTTAAAAACTAGTTCCCCTCAGTAATCATTTATTCTTGATCAAATTCAAACTTAACGTAAATTAGTTAAGACCCTATTCGCCTTATTTCTTGGTAAAAAACAAAAGAGAATAACCAATTTACATTATATACTACGATTTTTGATCATTAGATATAATTATGAAGACTTCAAAGCTATAAAATAATTTCCGTGCGCCAGATCGGGAAAACTGACCACTGTGCGTCGCCGCGTATCCCCTTCCTAAAGAAGAAAGTTTTTTTCTGTTTGCCCTATTTTTGACACACAATGCCCCATTTGGACAGCTTGACCCTCCATACGTCTATCTTGACATGCATTGATGGGGGAGAGTTCTGGTATTGAGCAGGCTTTACAGAGTAAATACGGTATTTGATTTCCTTAAATATAAATACTTTGATTTGTGGAATTTTTTTCCCAAAAGTAGAGCCCGGTGTCTTATTGACTCGGCGGCGTCATGTACCACACAACCTTCTACGTATTGATTACGCAAGCCTGCATGCATCTCATCATTTCAAAATCCCATTTTAAATATTCCATTTGTCTAAGCGTGAGTCTTAATTATTAGAAGAATCCAAAGGGAAATGAAAAGGCAAAGACAAGAAAAATTGCAATACATCGCAATGGCTGAATAGTTAATAAGATCCCAATCACGATGTAGAAGTACAGGCTGTGACCAAAACCAATATTCATTAAACATGAAAATTAAATAATTTACAGAGCACCTCTTTGATAAAGATATTTACATACGAAATTTCAAGGTAATTGCATTATTGTTTGCACGTCAAACTTTTTCCTCTTATTTTTAGAGAATGAACACAGAAACAAATTAAAGAACTCCTTCATGGAGAGTGGCAATCTAATTGAAGGGGAGACCTGTCCTTACATTAATGCTAGCATTATCGTATCAGCATTTGCAATGGATAATTGTTGTAACACGCAATGACTTATTTTCGAGATCTGAAATCAATTGAGGCGAATAAATCTTCAATCTTCATCTCTAACTAGCTGGTATGCCCGTTCTTCGCACTGGTGAATCGAAAAAATAATTAATACAAATTGAAGAATAAAAAAGTTTTTAATGAGTTAATTTTACGTGAATTGCAAATTAAACAAAAAATAAGCTTTTTGCTTATCTCAGCTGAACTAAAAAACTATATTTTTTAAATTTTAAGTCTAAGGATCTAATAGCTGATAAATAGGATTTTTTTTTTAAATAAAACCTTGTAACTCTCTTGTGGGTCGGTTTTTGAAAACATCTTCCTACGCTGATCTCTGCTCGGCAAAAGTAACACATTGTTACAAATTTTGTGTAATGAAAGCTTAAAATAGTCTAAATAATTTACATCCGGATGTGTTTTTCGTTAATACTATTTTCTGTTGTATTTATTTTATGTTAAAATTGTAATATTCGCAAGCAACGCCGTTCCTTACATTATAATGACGATTCAATGGAATGGCGATAGAGTCAAGTTGGCATCATTTTTGGCGACCCCGTTGGCAACTTGGCGATTGATTGAAAGGTGCAGAAGTTGATATGCTGTAGCGCCACCTGGTGGGGAGCTGCAACAAAGAGGATAGCACAAAACCCTTCTCCACAAAAATAATACATTTACATGCTAATTTTCATAGTGATTGGTTGAACCGTGTTGGAGTGAAGCGAAGTCATATGTACAAACATCCATTCATATGCGTATATAAATGAACAAATAGTGCCAATTAAGAGTGACACTTAGGACAAAGTTTTAATGAAAGATAACTATGGTGACATAAATCTAAGCCTATTTTAAGTTTTAAAACTAGAATATTTTTCATTATATTTAAATAAATATCTACAGAGAATAACAGAATACATTTGCTGGTACTTACGTATTAAACCCTGAACCAATTTCATAAAATCAAAAGGTCGCCAAATGTCGCGATATGCAAATAATTGCGGAAACCGTTCCCGCGCACGTTCGCACTCAGCAATAGCATAACGGTGAAAGCATTAGCCGATACTTTGAGTGAGTGAGTGAGTGATTTTGGGGTTTATTGGCGCAAGAGCCGATTTCGGCTATACTGTGCCAAACATTTGTTTTAATATCTGTGGTCTAAACGGGAAGAGAAAGAAAGAATGAATTGAATGACAAGAAAGAGGGTCGAAAATAGAGAAGGATCACTAGGGTACGCCAATACTTTGAATTACCGATGTCCTTTCGCTTAGCGAAACTGGCTGACGGTATGATACATAAGTACCCATTTGTTGTGGACTTTATAGAATCAAAGATTTCAACAATTTGTAAGATAGTTATATCAATCTTCTTTCAGTCTTAATTTTCTTTCATACACTAATATTTAGATCACTTTACTTCATTTAATTGAGAATCAATCCCAATAAAATATCAAATTCATACTCAATTTTTAGAATAATGCATTACGTTTTAGGAATGATATAAAGAAAAAACGTAATTTTTATGAAAGATTATATATTTACTTGTCGATTTCGAAGAAAAGACATATTGTATTTTTTTATTTAAATTTCTTTCACCACATGATACAGTTTTATAATAATAGACTTAATGATATTTTATTTGTGTACTCATGGAAAATTATTTCCTTTTTCAGGGCTTTTTCGTTGGACTTCTTTATTGCTTCATGAATTCTGAAGTAAGTATTGCATGAGATATCACACATAAAAATATTTTAATTTAAAAAAATATATTGCTTTATAAAAAACTTTAAATATTCGCTATAACATAATTTGTGAAGAATGCACTCACCACATTTCATTGAGGTGTACATAAACACAAAAGTGAATAGTATAACTCCTCTTCTCTGGCGCGATACCAAAGTTGTTAAACAGAAGGAAATGTTTCTAGCGAATTGTTAAAATTACCGTAAAAAGCATTTCAAAAAGCTTCACTTTCCAATTATTTTTGTCCGCAATGTAATGTTACACAAATTTAATGCTTTGGTTATGATTATTACAAGGTTTTGATAATGAGGCACATAGGAATTCCATTCGCGCGCGATTTTAAAATTACTTCAGATTTATTCTCCTCAGACCCGAGACAAAAATAAAAGCTTGATATTTTGTAAGAGGTACTTAAATAGTTGCTTTGATCGGTAATGTAGAAAAGTACAATAATTTATTTTTTAATTTATAGAAGTTGGGGGGGGGGGTGTATCACACATGAGATATATCAGGAACACAAGACACTACATTCAGAATTTTTTAAGTATTAAGAAAGATTGAAAAAATTAATTTAATTTTAGTCTTTAATCACACAATACATACAATTCATAAATTCAACATGAAAATTAAGTTTTATTGGCGTTTTAGGTACATATTAGTAGTATTATTACAATAGCATTATTTTTTATTTTCGTGAAATGCCTTGAAACCATTTCTAGTAGTTGTAAAGCATAGAAAAACCTTGCAGTCTGTACACTGTACAGCTGTTAAGGCCGAGCACTTCTCATTCCTGCAGATGAGTCCTATCCCCAACCAATTCAGGCATATGCCTAGCTTCTTTGTTATGATGTTATGAGTTGCTTGGTGTGGAAGGCAAGTCGTAACTCTGCGTTTTGGAGGGAGCTCATCTTTCACGCACCTCAACTAACGATTTTATCTCAAGAAATAATTCTATCAATCTTCAAATCCCCCCCCCCAAATATAACTGAAAATTAAAACAAAATTGACTTTTAATGTATGTTCATAAGTGATGCAAACAAATTTCACAAGTCCCATTATGCTTTAATATTTCACTAAAAATTTCTTTTTTTGCTGTATACTAGTTAAAAGTGCATATACAAAGAAAAAGCACTTTTTAAAAATAGTTTAATATCTGTATGTAAATAAGAAAAAAGTACTTACTTCGACGACGTGCACACATCATGTTTTGATTCAGAGACGCTACTAGAATAGCTTTCATGGACAGGTACTGCCATGTGTTGATTAAAGGAGGAAATTATATGAGGTATTTCACTTTGTATTTCATGGATGCAACCAGTTAAAAATTTTTTTTTTTTTTTTGCTGTTCAGCTATCACAAAAAATTATGAAACTTTTGTATCACATGTGATACAAGGGAATTGAGGAGGATAAACGGAAATTTAGAACAAAAATGAGATACACTTATCATTATGTAATGCAAATTTAGTCATTAATATATCTATATAATATAAAATGTTCGTGAAACAATTTAGAAAATTGGTTTTCTCCCCGCCAAACTCAAGTCAGTCACTCATTACTCAGTTTCAACCAGTAGAATTAGTTTTAAAAAAAACTTTACTTCTTTTCTCAGGGATTTTATTATTAAAATTCTTTTCACTTGAACGCTATAAACATTTTCACAAGAAGTTATTCAAAATGTTTTTACACAAATGAAAATGATTTTAAAATAAATGTCTAACATTCTGATAATTTACAATTCATTTCTAAAGTACATTGCTAATATACGGAAATATTTGAAAAAATGGAGTAAATATCCTCAAGTAGAAGCAAGATATAAAACAGGTAAAAGTTAAGGTTATAGGCATATAACACCTTTATTGGACCGTAATGAAACTTGTTTTGTATTGTGCAAATTTTTTGACAAAATAGCAAGAACTTGCAGTTTAATTTACAAAGTATTATGAAACATTGTAATTCCATATTTGTTAAGGGAAAATTCCTTTTTGTAATCCGTTTCAGTTGATTTTAAAAAAAACCTGAATAAAATTAAAATTATTCAGATGATTTTATTAATTTATTTATTATGCTGTAGATAAAACTTTATTTATTTAGATATTTTTAAAATTTTGGATATTTTTATAAATAATCTTAAACAATATTTATACTACATTGGGGAATGTATTGTTTTTCATAGGTCCAAACTGTGGTTCGAAATAGCTATTTGAGAGCAGTTATTCGGCGCAATCCCAATCACAAATACACGAGAACCAGAAGTTTGCCACGAACATCTACTGCATTTCTATCCCACACTGAAGTATCAATGGCCGACACAGCTCGACACAAGGTGGCCCCTCACAGAAAAAATTTAATGCCCCTGCGTGAAGTTTCCGTGAATGGCAAAAAGGCAGAAGATGACAAGAACATGGAAAGAACTTACGTCTTCTAAGCAATCAGTTTCATGAAAATCGCATAAATAATAACTATGTCCACAAAGAAAAAAATTACCAAAAGAGAAAGATTTTAAATGTCTACCAAGAAAACAACTCTAGTGACTTGAGTACGGATCTATTAATTTCTATGGCGACAAGTATAATATACCTGTACTTTATATATTCACGTTGCGTTTTGCTTAATCGTAAATCAGCAATAGATTTTTATTTAACATTGTTAAAAATGTCTTGTGTTTCGAATCATAACATGATAACTTGTGAGTTATGAGCCATATCGATTTGTTTTTAAGCGATTCCGGTATAAATGTGCGTTTTGTCGAGTATTCTATTGAAATAACCTCACACCCAGAACAAAGACTAAGAATCGATAACTATTTTAAGAGTAGACAGGCTCATAATAAAAATAGAAGATGATAGAGATATCGAAAAGTTCTACGTTTTTAAAACTATTTATAAGCAAATAATGAGAATGGATTGAATACCAATGATATTTACATCATATTTGACTTATTCAACAAGTTACTGAGGAAAATCATGAAGCAATTCAGTGATGAGTAGAAATGCTGCTTTGGAAGTTTTTCAAATGAAAATATTCCATGAACCATATATTATATGAATCAGATACAGAATATTATATTGATTTCATCTGAAAGACTTAATCATCAGTTCTTATAAAATCACTAATAGCTACATTGTCTCCTATGATTTTTAAGTGTGTTGGAGTACTTCTCCAAAACAAATGGGAGATTTTTATTCATTTATCCACAGTAATTTGTTTTAAAAGTGTTGAGCAATCAAGATAAAAAAAAATTCCATATGCCTGGTTGTTAATATTTTTGCCATTGCTCTTCTGGTGAGATGTCAAGTCTTGTAACTGGTTAAGACTTTGTACATGAATGTCAGATAAGTGTACGCAATTTAACTAATATTGTAAGTGTATTTTTCATTTGTTTCAGTTAATGAAATCGATATAATCATAAATATTTCTTAGAATTTGGGAGGATGAGCGTGAAACATTTTCATAGTTCCTAAAATAATTTAAAAAACAAGCAAATTTTTTTTCTAAAATTTATTCAAAATTCACTTTGAACGGTTTTTAAACTATTTCTCTTTCTACTGTTTCATTAAAACTGGAAAAAAATTATTTTTATAGGATGAAATTTTCCACCAACTTCAAAGTTAATTCTCTCATAAACTAACTTCAGAACTACTTTATTATTAATATTCAGAAATAAACTTTATTAGCAAAATAAAAATCCATTTAAAGTAATGTTCACCTTTCTCTGTTAGATGGAAAGAAAGGTTTTATTCTTTCACCTTTATTGCCATACATACCATGCAACATATAATAATAAACGAGTTTACATCATTATGCAGTGATTAAAGTTCCACTTTGAAAATGTTGTAAGAAAAGAACTATTATAGTCAGAATGTCTCTTAAAATTTAAACATATAGTACTTGAAGAAGACAGAAATGCATGGTGGGGGATGCTTTTTAAAAAGTTCCAAAGTGTGTCAATAGATGGCGCTGTAAGCGGCAATACAAAAGTTGATTCGACTACGATTTTGAATCGAATTACGACGTTTTTAGTATGAGTTGCTCATTCAAACAACGTTGTTTTTCTATGCACATGACTAGTTTCGGTTTTTATGCAGAACAAGTAAGAAAAAAAAATTTTAAGTCAATTCCTATAGAGCAACAAAAAAATTTATTTTAGTTGATTTTTTTAAATAGTTACAGTTAATGTGTGTAAATATGTATATACATATGGCAGAATCATAACATTAAGTGGCAGTTAATTTTTATTAATTATCATTAAAGTACCGTATTGTCATCCAAAACAATGGTGTATGTAAAATTTCAGTTCAACTAAATGCTTTGAAACGTGAGAAAAGAAAAAAATCTCTTAAAGTTTTGACCCAAGTCGGTAAAAATGAAGTCAACGTGGCTATACCTGTAATTCTTTTTTTAATAATTTCAGTCAATTAATTTTTATAAATTATAGTTAATTTATCGTATTGTTACCCAAAACAATAGTGTATAGAAAATTTCAACTCAAATGAGCGCTTCAAAATATGAGAAAAAACCCTTTCAAATTTTGACACAAATTGCCAAAAATGATGCCAACGGAGCTATATTTGTAATTCTTTGAATAAGTAGTTATAACCAAATAATTTTTATTAATTATAATTAAATTACTGTATTACCATCCAAAATAATTGTGTATATAAAATTTCAGTTATATTAAGTGCTTTAAAATGTATTTTATTAACAATTGAAAATTTGAACAAGATAAATATACAATATAAATAGAGAGAGAGTGTGAACTATAATAGTAGGAATTGAAAAAATGACTTCCAATTCATTCAACAGTTTTTACACAATTAATGAGAAGCCCAGCCACCACGGCAAGGTCATACCATACTGGATGGGAAAAATCAGTTTTTAATTGTCTTTGGGCGAAAAACCAAATAAACAGTAAAAATAGAGACTCCAATTAACTTTTTTATGTCTTACCATTTCCCACTTCTTCAAGTATATAGTATTCATTAAAGAAAAGTCAAGTATTCAGTTCAAATTTGAAGTCATTCTGAGTAGTGGTTCTTCTTTTGCAACATTTTGATAGTGGAACTTTAATTATAATCACCCTGTATATAATATTAGAATAAACGAGATGTCCTTGTTTCAAAAAGGCACAATACTCCTGTCCGACCAATGTGTTTTTAATTTGTCGTCTCGAGACTCAGCAAGATTATTTTTAAGACACTATAAAGAACTTTTTAAAAATATTTTGAAATCCTTCTAATCCGGACAACATCACCATAATTACAGTTTCTCTTTCGGATTTTCGTTGATTCAGAAATAACAGTGATTTTCTTTTCTCGAGATTTTTTAAACTTGTTTTATTTTTAAAAAGTGTCTTATAAATATAATTAGTCTAAGAAAGAGAAGTGTTTATTTTTAATATCCTTGCTGAGAGAAAAATAGCATTATGATTCTCGAGAAAATATGCCCTAATTTCTTTCAAAAACTTTCATTATATTCAAAAAGAAATTCCTTTCCTTTGAAAATTATAATAAACAGAACGAAAGAAAAATATTTTACTTACTTATAAATTTGAAAGAAAAATTTTTGAAAAGTTACCTTTAAACGAAGAATTTACAAACAAAGTTAATCAAAAAGAAAAAGAATGCTTTGAGTTATTATAGCACAACTCCAAGAGAGGAAAATGTTCATTTTTTTATCATTAGAACATTGTTGCCATTCCTTTAAGAAAAATCCTGCAGCCAGAATATTCCTACATGTTTTATACCTGAAAAAGTAAACATCATTTTAACGAAAAAGTTATGTCGTTCCATTATTATTTATAAAAATCGTATCTTTGCTCTGAAATAGAAAAGAAAAATAGTATGAATTTAATCGAGAAGGAAGACTCTTTCTCAAGAAATTTAAGTAATCGCCTTATTAGGCGTCTGCACATTTGAAAATAGCATGGTACAAGGACGGGAAATCTTTTCGAAGATTATATTTTTTATTTGTAATTTCTTAGTGCCCTAGTATTTATACTTAATCTAATTAGACCACATTCAAAATCTTGCAATCATAACAATGGATATAGGCTAAATTCATGACAGCCACGTGATAAATGCAATCACTTGCTCTCCAATGAATTCAAAACTGGCATTAGATCCGCGCTTGTCGTTCTACCTGCAAAATAAAGGTACAGTTTTGGATTTGATGGTTTTGTAAAGATGTTTAAATATTAAGACTCTTCAAAAAGCTTTTTAAAATTTTTAAAAAAATCATATTATAAGTTAATTTTTAAATTAAGTCAGTTTTGTTTGTCCATGTACATTATTATTGTTGCCATAAGCATAATTCCCTCCTGGCTGAGTTAAGGTCTTCTGCTCTGGCTACTATCCATGAAAAGGTATCCAGATCAAGACTGATTTCATGTATTTACTGATGGGCTCTGCCACAGCTTCCTTTGGTAGGACTCGAGCTGGTGCTTTCTCCAACTCTTTTAATCTTAAAGAACCTCTTAGTGCCTGGTCAGACAATTTTGATGGTGAGATTTTTGCAATATTTGTGACTTTTAGAGCTATAAGTGATACTCCTGGTCAAAATATTGTAATATTCATTGATTTTCAAGCCGCAATTTAGACCGTATCTGGCTACAATCTATTCCCATCAAAAAAAAACTTGAGTTCGAGTGCAAACAACTAATTAACTCATTTCTTAGCGCCGGAAGAAAGGTTGTCTTTCAGTGGATTCCATCCCATTGCGGCATTCATGGAAACGAACCAGCCGACAAGTTGGCCAAAGAGGCTTCGACGCTACATCCATTTTGTCTTTCCGATGCCTGTTCGAAACGCCAAGTGACTTCTCAGGGACAAATTTCGACAAGAAAGCATATCCCCTCTTACAGAGCTGGCTGTTGGTAAATCTTGGTCTTGTCTGCTCGATGGCCAAAGATAGGCTCAACTTTCTGCCCTACCTAGGATGGAGGGAGTGGCATGTTTCAGAGTCATCACCGGACATGATTACCTGCCGGCCCATCTGTTTAAGAATGGCCTGGCTGATTCACCACTCTGCCCTCTCTGTAAATCCGTGCCAATGACTGGGGAGCATCTATCCGATTGCGCCGCTCTACATTTCATGTTCTCTCGCAAGATACCTGTGGAGTTCTCCCTAATGCTTGCGCAACATCTGCTTGATATTGGACTGCAAGACGCCTTATGTCCGAAAGGACGTTGGTGGGCGCAATTTTAAAATAAATTATTATTGTTAGTAGATATGTAAATGTTAAAAGAAAGTTTTTGTAAAAAGCAAAAGAGGGCAACAGCAAAACGCGATTGCATTTATCGTGTGACTATGAGGTCACATAAATGTATGCACTGATTGACTGGAAACACATGACTACAGTTATCATGTGACCATGACGTCATATGAATTTAGCCTTTTAACCAAAGATCTTATTTCTCGTTAAATTAATCACGGAATTCTTTAGTTTTGGGGAGAAAATGGTTTATGGATTAGTCACGTGAATAAATTAACGTCTTATTCTTATTATATTGAAATGCTGCCATGAACAATATGTTTAATGTGTAATGATGCATTATGACTAATGATGCATCTGACCTTAAGGTTCAGATGATATATCCTTTCAGCTACACCAGGCGTTCAGAATTTTTTAGAAAGAAATTAAAATTGAGGTACAAAAAAAAACTGTTTTTTATAAAGACTGTTGTTGATAAATTTAGAATTTATGCCTCCATTTGGCTCCAGGTGAATTGTTTTAATTTAAAAGAACTCTTGGAAGAGATATATAAACTAATTTTACCTATATAAAACTTTAAATGATTTTATATGAAAACTGTAATATAAACAGATAATATTGAGCTGAAAATATGAGAATGGGAAAGAATTTTTGAAGAGAATTAAGAAACTTTAAATTAAGCTAAGAAAGTAAAAGGAATTTACATTCGAAAGAGAGGTATTCCGTTGGTATTTTAAGATAAGCCGATTTTACACAAAAGGGTTATTTTAAGATGAAATACGATTTTCTACATTTTAATTTACGGACTAAAATTTCAAGAACTATTATATTTGTTGACAAATAGAAGGCTAAATGAAACATATATAGAAAGATCATTTTCAAAACATGAACACAATCAGAAGGCTGTCAATATGATCCTGAAATCTCAAGAATTTCATCTCTGACGTTAAGGGTCCTTTCTCACGAGTCAACTTGTCCTGCACGTAACAGAAGTAGATAGTCTGGAACTAGTTTTCAATAGAAATCGCCTGGGTCCCTTCACACGTGGTCAACTGGCACTCCTTCAAGCACTCGAAAATCATGTTCTCCTCCCCACTAGTTGACTCAACTAAAAGGATATTGTGGAAGCTCCATTCTTCTTTAAGGGCTACTTGTGTGTTAAAAATAGCGAACTTTTATTGCTTCTACGGACTTAATCATTGTACAGATAAGATTTTGAACTTCGCTATGGCACTCCTTTTTCAGTCAACTTTGTATGCATACGTGTAAGGAATTCTCTCCTCTTAACCGGAGAAATGGTGACAGAAAAAAAGTTGACTGGCACAAAATTTTCTCGTGTGAAACCGGCAATCTACAATCTTAATTTGTTCGATGAAGCCCACTGTGTCCTCCGAATTTCAAAACTCAAAACACTTCGTTCATTAACGTGCCAAAATACTCATAATCTACAGTTATTTTTGTGTTTAGGTAATATGTAAATATATCTATATAGCAGTGTGTAATTATCGACATCATTGTATTGAATACTTACTATTATGTGTTTGTTAACAAGTGTAACGCACATAAATTAATCGGTTGTTTTTCATATTGATGTATATATATTGGTATTACCCTTTCAACATTACATGATAGCTGTATTCATTTCAGTTCAAGAAAATGAATTTATGTATAAAAAATTAAGTATTAAGCAACCAGTTGCATATTTGTTATATGTATTTTTTGTGTTCTGAATATATGTACTTGGTTGCAGTTAAAAACTGCAAAAATATGGAAAGTTAAAACAAAAATGCACTAGAAGTGGTTATTTTGATTTAAATAACGTAAATTTATAATAACATTTAATTAGGTAGCACTTTATACATAATATGTTTTTGTCATGAATCAAATACGTAGAATGATGCTAGTATGTTTATGCATATGCTCGTATATAAATATAATGCATGTTATGCGTAGTTTTTATTTTTCAATTAATGTTTAACTAAGCCCTTTCGCTTAATAAATATTTCAAATAATTTTCAAATAACTACTATAAATGTATACATTTTTCTTTGAATAGTAGAATTCAAGTTTACTTTTTTTCAATTGTTGCTGTACTTTTGCATTGTCATCAATGAGTTCTTCATGTCTTCATTAAAGAATTAATAGAAATGGAAAAAGTATTATCCAATTTACATATATAATTGTCATCATGTATAATTGTACCCTTGACATTTTTGTTTAAGATGATAAAATTATTTATGTCATTTTGCTTTTTCAAAATTATAGTCTAGTTATAAATGTTCATTGTTTACTCCATTTCATTCGAACAAACTCTTGTTTTATCTTTTTCTAACACTTTCTGTAGTCGTCAATGAACAACTATTAACATGAATAAACTCCTCTGAAAATATTGTAGTGTACTTACATTCAACGTGATGTGTTGTAATAAAATTTTTGAAAAAAAAGCCTATTTATTAATAATGAATATTTCAGTATCATCAAAAGATCCAATTGTCTGACACATAAGCAATAAGTCAACCAAGTCTAAGTTATTTGCACCATCTGTAAATGAGGTGCAAATATATTTATATATCGGTCGAGTCGTCTTAAAACTTTTTGAGACTCTGTGCCCCTATGAAAATGTAGGCCCTACCTGTGACTCTGAAAAGTAGACAGTATATAGCAGGGGTCGGTAACCTATGGCACGTGGTACAATTCTCAGTGGCACTCAGTACCACTCTGCAAATTTGTCAATTTTTGAGTGGATGGACCTTAATTGACAAACATCTTCAGAATTACGGAATTACCAAAAAAATCCGAAAAATAACTCCAAAGATAAATTTACAGCTATTTTGTAAATTATTGAATGTTATTGATGGAGAGATTTAATTGTTTAAAAAGAGAAAATTGCTTGCACTCTGCTTTCCTCTTTTGGTTCTACATATCTAAGTAAAAAAATTTTCCTCAAATGAAAAATAATTCGAGTCCGTAAAAAATTGTGCTCTGTTGTTGTTGTTGTTGCTAATCCTCCAGGATCAGACAAGATCAATTAAATCTTTAACTCTCAAAAAGTTCAGCACAAGAAAGAAATCCGTGTAGATATCTTTGCTTGTGAGATCCATGCAACGAATTATGTGTTCGGGGGAAGCCTGGTGATCTTGACACCTTTCACTGATGGAGAAGATCTCCTTGTTCGCTGAGAAAGAGAGACACTTGATGTGACCACTAGCAAGACAAGAGAGTGTAGTCTGGAAGCATCTGTCACACTTGAGGGCTAGGGCCAGTCCAGGTCTATTACCCGCATACCAATGATAAGCAGAAGGCGCCCTTCTTCTTCTTCTCTTTGCACGACGCCCTCAGCTTCCTCAGACATCCCATCTGTCCTCCGGGGCGACAGTTCTCCATGTCATTTCAGCACTTTAAATCTTCTTCCACAATCGTCCATCTCAGCTTGGTCTCCTCTGGTCTGTTCGATGTTTATAATTAAGATTCTTGATGTCAGATAGGATCCATTCGACAGACATGTCCGCGATCTCAACGAAATTTGATGTAGTGACGATGTCAGCTTCCTTAAAGTCTGTAAGGCGCCTCCACTCCACCAAATTTTGAGATTTTTTTAGTGAGTATAATTCCAGATAGGTAGGAATGGATGTAGTGGGAATTGGAAGATTACAGCCCTCCTTTGCTAGTTTGTCCGCCATTTCATTGCCGTAAAGTTCGACGTGAGATGGGATCTACTGAAAATGAATATCATGGTGCAGCAATATATGTTTCAGTTTGTGATGGAGACACTGGTTTTGTCGTCAACAATAAACCATTTGTAAAGGCGTTGGAGTGAACTACGGCTATAGGAGATAATCCAAAGATCACCGTAATTCTTCTTAGATAGAATGGCCTCAAGTCCCGCGTCAATGGTTATTAGTTCACTTCTGAAAACTGAGCAGAAATCTGGATTGTAATTTTTCAGGGACGTTTCGATATAGATATCACTACCGGCCTGGTTAGATATTCTACTACCATCAGTATAAATTTTGATTGCATCATTGGGGATGCTGTTAATGATCTCCAGTGCTAAATATCTGAGATGGCTAGAGACAAAAATTTTCTTAATGACAGGTAAACTTAAATCGAAGTGGAAATACACCCTGGAGAGTCTTTCCGAAGGATTCAAGCTATACTGTAGAGAAGAGGGCTCAACTTCTCCAGTAAGATAGTTCTGGGACTCCGCTTGGCTGAAGGGGCTTTTTTTCTTTAGTCTTTGCCCGTTTACCCAGTTATTCAGGTACTTAGACGTTTGGTTTTGTTGGCCGAAGCTAGAAAGTTACTTACAGTATTTGACCAATCCAGTCTGTCTACGAAATAGAAGAGGTTGTACATCTGCCTCAATGTTGGACAACTGTGCTTCAAACCAGTGATGTTACGGGCAGCACTCAGTTGGACTTGCTCTGATTTCTTCAGGACAGAGTTAGAGGCAAAACAATAGATTGGAAATCCGTATTCAAGAATCGGGCGAATGAGCGTCAAATAAGTAAGCCTTAGCGTAGCCGCATCAGCTCCCCAATTCTTAGCAGCGATGTATTTCAAGATGCTAAAAAAATTGTTTTACTACTGAATGCTCAGAATTGTGTCTTATAGACAGTTACAAATTATACCCATGATTTTGTGATATGAAAATATAGCGGTGCACAAGCACCAGATTCGTATTAAAATTTTTGTTTATCTTATTATGTAACTATAATGGAGGGAAATACGTCTATTTTATGTTGTCTATTTCTTATTGTAATAAGTATGCTTAAAAGTACATAACATATGTACAATTTTATTGGGTTTTTTTTTTCTTTTTTAATGAATAAATAAATATATTTTATGCTTTTTATTTTTATATTAAGCAATAACTTTAAAAGTTGCAAAATCAATAAATAACAAAACTGCAAATCTACATTATTGTCCTCTATTCTCTAACCCTGCATGGATTATTGCTGGAATCGAAATGTTTCAAATATGTCCTACCGTGTGAGTCACTGAATCCTATCGGTAGATTGGTTGGCGATGATGATTTGGTTTATTGCGCAGAGCGATTTCGCTATCTGCGCCATTTGTTTATATTTGGTCTAGACGGAAAGAAAAAAAAATGAATGAATGACAAAAAGGTCGAAAAAGAAGGATAAGGTTCGTGAAGCCGGTACAAAGACAGTAAACGTGGAAAAGAAAAATCATAGGCATCGGATGTGACACCCGTACCACCAAAGAAGGTGACCTGAGGGAGATGGTTGGCACGCCAGAGCTAAGAGGTTGCCGATCCTTGATATATAGCATACATTGTCAAATACTCCTACAAAAGTTGATCTGAAACAAATAAATCTGCATAGTTCTCCATCTTACAAACCTAGGCACAAACCAGCTGGACCAACCTCCGCATTTCTTCTAAAGCAGTGATTCCCAAAGTGGTCTATATAGACCACCAGGGGTCTATGATAAAATGCAAGGGGTCTACGGAAGCGGAAAAATAATTTGGGGGTCTATGAGGGGTAAATGGGGTTCTATGATAGTGGCTCTCATTAAGCCAGATGTGACTTTAATCTTAAAAAAAATTTCGATATAGTGGAAACTAGATTTAACCAATTTAAGTAATTTATTTATTAAATTTAGTGAGGTTGATTTGTGGTTTCTAGTTGAAAGTATAAATTTTATTAAGACAAGGACCATTTTAGCATTTCTTTCCAGAATTAAGCTAAAGAAGTATAATATACGACGTCATGAATTTTCTGAATTTGTCAGGACATTTTAACTTTAATTCAACATTTAAAAGCCCTTTACTTAAATTTTGAAACAAGGTTTGAGTATAGTTTTATAGTAATACCGCAGTAGACAGTGAATTTATATCGTCACATTGAAAAAAGAATGTGATTTTACAATAGGAACTAATTATAATATACCCTAACGAAGATCTTAAAATAAAGTTTAGAAACGGATGTCAGCAGTTTTGGCTTTAAAAAGACGTGCCTGTTATTTGTCGCGAATTATGGAATAACGAGAGTAAGTTTTTAATTGCTTTTCCTAGTGAGAGGGAGTTTCAGTGAGTTTGCCAATCTCAAAAACCAAGAAAAAGAACAAAGAAGGGGGAGGGGACTGTACACTTGCTAATAAAGGAGATTTAGAGCTTGACTAGATTGATATTAAATGTTGAAAATTTGATACTGAAGTTTCAGATTCATCCTCCTCATTAAAAACATTTGTTTTTTGCTCAATTATTTTATGCAACAGTTGTTTGATGTATTAATTTCATTTAAGTTTAATTCATTAACATGTGCTTCTTATGTGTTAAATGCTATACTTCACTATAGCTAGAAATTTAATTCTTTTAAAGTAAATAATATTATCAGCTGTCAAAAAGAGACATTTAACTTGATAAATTTGCAAAAATTCAATGTTTGGTAAGCAGGGGTCTACCCGAAACCGAAAAACATGGCAAGGGGTCTATGAGACAAAAAAAGTTTGGGAACCTCTGTTCTAAATGAATAATAATGGTTTATGGTGATAGGACAAGAGAGGGATGGACAACGGTCATCACGTAATAATGCAGTCTTGCCACTTGACATGTAGTTTGAAATTTCCAGTTTTTTGGAGAATAACATTCGATCATTAAAATTATTCATTACGTGATCTTCAGATCTGAGACGAGGCTTTCCCAAGGTCGATTCGATAGATCCAGGCTTATTTGGCCCATGCCTTAAGATAGGACAATTGCATGACTGCTCAAGTCGTTCAGTCAGCTTTAGAAAAATACAAATCCGTTGAACACGTACAGCAACTCACTCACTTGACTGATTGTTGGAAACGACTGGTACACTGGAATGAAGGGGGGGGGGTTAAGCTTGCGCATTAAGCTGTCACCTCCTTCTGTGCACCCCCTCAGGATGCTCACCTTCTTTAGGTGAGTACGGGTGTCCCAATCCCGAGGTGCCCTAGTGATCTTTTCCTTTTCCCAAGAAGTTTACTGTCTTTGGTAAACAGTGAAAAGATCACTAGGGTGCCCCAGGTTCTGGGGCACCCTAGTGATCTTTCTTTATTTTTGATTCTCCTTCTTGTCATCCCATTCTTCCTGTCTTTCTTTCCCCTTGTAGACTACAGACAACTTTTTCGAAAAGTACATGTATATAATTCTTGTGTGTGATTTTGTTTTTGTTAGATTACTCATTATTAATAATATATATTGTTTTGATTTTGTATTGCGTTAAGTTAGTTTATTCTTTTCTTAATTTTTTCGACTATTTATTTCGATATTCGTGTTGTTACTTTTTTTTTGACTAACATCATTAGTTTTCCGACCCGCATGTTTGCTGTGGGTGGCGGCCCGTAAGGAGAAAAATGGTGTCCTGGGGATACCTTTTGCGTTCCTTTTGGCCCACGCTTCACTGTAGACGAGAGACAGGAGCCCGCTCCTGTCAATCGGCTCCTGTCTTTTCCGTCATGTATCAAAAAGGGTTGAAAAACCAATGAGAGAACTGATATTTTTATTGACATTTCCTATGTGTATGCTGTGTGTTGTTGCCAGTAACGTCAACTTGGCTAAACGGAAAAGTACCAAAAAAGGAAAGTCGGTGACGATATAAATTCTCTTGTACGAATTGCGTAGTGAACATTTGCAAGTGAAGTAAAAAAATTCCGTTTATCTTATTCGATTCAAAGTTTCGCTTAACAGCTAATACATATTGTAATATATATATATATATATATATATATATTTTTTACTATTGTCTTAAAATAGAAATATAAAAGTAGACACTCCTGTGCAAATTGCAATTAATTTATTTTAGAATGAGTATCATTAATTAGAGTAAATTAAAATATTTTCGTTACCAAATAAAATTATAAGTGTTCTACTTATTTTTAAAAAACTTTTTTTAGTAAACTACATAATTCTGGTTAAATAAATAACCGTAGTACTAGGAATTTTCAAAAAATGGTAACATTATACAAACTTTGTTAGCTTTAAAAATCTCTCAACAATATTTAATTTCCAGATTGTTGAAGAGGAGTATAAATGCTAAGGTCATAAAATTATAAAATTTAGTGCGTTACTTTGGAAGTCAACCAAGTCTTGCAAATGCTCCCTTACATTACTTAATTTTTTTTTTCAAATATATATATTTTTTTCTCTGTTTACAAAGAAATATACAAAAAAATTTAATTAATATTTAAATATATATATATATATATATATATATTAGCCTCACATATTTTTTAATCATTTCATTTTTCATACTTGTTTCAAACTTTTTAACTGACAGTAAAATGGGAATAAATGTATTGAATATATCAGTTGTGTCATCTACCAGTAATATTTTTGATTGAAAGATGATTTCTTACGAAATTCCCGGAAGAAATTTTGTTGGATAGTGAGATAAAAACAAAAATTGCTGAAGTAATTAAGAACGTGAGATCGCTATTGCTTCACTGCTAATTGCTCTGTCATACTAAAATATCTATTAAAAATGTTTTCTAAACATTATTTGTCATTCTAAATAATGACAACCTATATTCTATTCGACAAAAGTGCGAAATTTTATTATATGTAATTACAGTTGTGATTTTTTTATGTATTTAATTTCCTATCTATGGCTATAAAGTACTTATAGTAGAACGGTAGAATGGTCGATGGGGCACATGGGGGGGGGATCTCAGATGAGGTCTTAATCCCCTATCTTGATTTATTGTTGAGCATTGTTAAATACACTTGCCGTGATTGGTGGGTGGTGGGAAGAATTTAAGAAAACAGTTAAAGTTATAAAATACATTAGATTGCGACCTATGGAAATAATAAAATTTAGAAAAAATGTTGGAGCTCTTATTGTTTGCGTTTGGGTGTGTAGTGACTAATGTGGAGACATCTGTGTCGACCGCGGCTACCTCAAGTACTTATAGTATTTAATAGATTCAATGAAAATTTTCTATCAGTTATTTTTCTTTAAACAAAATAACTTGATTTAAATTACAGTCAACTTATTCGTACAGAAAGTTTGAAATAGGGTTATGAAACTGTTTTAAAATTCTACTTCTTACTTAAAATGAGTTTGAAAATATAGGATTTCTTTATTTCATTTCATTATTTAATTTATTGAATTTTTAAATTAAAGTTGATTCCGAAAATGATTATGAAAGGGGAGTTTTAAACATAAAAACTTCTGTTTTATTTTAAATTTATTTCAGTAAAAACTTATCACAATATGCTTTAAATTCTAAACAGAATCGTAATATTCTGTAAGAATATTTCTCAACTTTTGTTGAGAAACCTGCAGATGTTTCAGCCAAGCTGCAGCTGTATTTAGTATGTGTCATCATTATTTATAGACAATGAAGCACAAGCATCGTTATATCTACTTCAATTTAAGCAAACGACTTGTAATTTTCATTTTGTCTTCCTTTCTCACTGTAACACATGCATCTCTAATTTTACCCCACTGCTATACTTTTTTAAAAATAAGCTTTAGTTGATAAACTTTATAGTCATGTAAACATGAAAAGGAAATCAATTAATTGTTTTTATTTAATGTAAAACATACATACATACAAAGCAAGGATGGGAAATGTTTTATGTGTTTTGAACAATGATTGTTTTAATAAAACTATCAAAGCAAAAAAAATTCAAGTTTGATTTTTTGTTGAAAACATATTTATCTCATACATATTTACCAGAACGGTTTTCTGAAATTCATTGTAAATTAATTTTTCGAGACTTTTTATTTTTTTCTTCATGACAACTCACCTGACAGATTAAAAATACCACTTGACCAGTGATGAATTAAAAATTCTTTAAGCCCTAGGCTCCTATTCGAAAGTAGGTTTCACCTGCTATCCTTCTAAGTAGACAATATATAGGGCACGTTGTCAAACACACGTACAAACAGTAACTCGCAACAAAAGGCGTTATTCACAATCCCAAAAACCGAGGCACAAACCAATTGCCTCCTTTCGACATAGTAATGATGGTGTATGGTGGAAGGCTTAGGCTGAAACTTGGACGAATAATACGGGCCGCGGTAGCCTAGTGGTCAAGTTATAGGATCGTGACTGGCGTATCGTGAGTTCAAGCCCAGCACCACTACAGACCCGCTGTGTAGGGGAGCGATGCACGTTAAATCTGTCGAGCCTTCGAATAAAGCCTTTCACATAATACTATCATAAATAGCATATATTAGGTAGCTTTCAACGAAAGAAGAAACTAAATTAGTATGAACAAAATCAGTAGAATATCTAAAACAGATAAAAAAAAAACCTATATTGAATCAAACTATGATGAAGAACAGTACTGAAAAAAAGTTAAAGCAAAACGTATCGCCAAAATTGAATTTTTTTAAACATTACTTTTTTAAAATATTTTCCTCAAAAATAATTGTTAATTTTGATGCAAAGAACCAATAAATGTATTAATACAATGATAAATATCTCTTGTGATGATTGAGATACCTATCATATATGGATAGTACAATATGTTTAAAATATTATAACATCGAATCGAAAAAAGGTCGTTAATTGGCACGATCTGCCACCAATAAAAGAATATCATTCTTACGTTTATTCAAACGCACTAATTTTGCTACCGTATGCTCGAAAATTACTCTTCTTTTATAGTTTGTACTGTTCTTGCATATGTTCAAGCACAATAATCTTGATTAAAGATAATATTATTTTAATTGGTTAATTCTTTTGTATTATTCTTCTCTTATTCTGCTGTGAAAAATGATTAAAATTTGGAACTTATTTTCTTTGGAAGCGAACGCAGTGAAGTATTTCCTAAAATATGGTCTAATACGTAAGTACCCGAAAGAGCATAAGAGGAATAAGAAACGTAACGGAACTGCAAGGCAACATATAGATTCGTACTTATTCGTATTTATAGAGCTACATAAGTAAAACTCTGTTGCCACGATTTTGAACGCAACTACTGTGTTCTGGTCATCTAAATATTGTAGTTATTAGATCTTTCGTTTATTTCAAGTGTGCGCGTTTTCTTAAAATGCAATATATTTATTTCTTCTAAATCTACGCCTGTTTATTTGTATTCCGCTATAGTCTTAGGCCCGATTAAAATCACGCCAAACAGGCTATAGATGGAATGTAGATTTTTTTCAAGATGGCCCCCTCGCACCTCGCGAAAAATGAAGAATAAAAAAATATTACTGAAACTTGATGGAGCAACTGAGAACTGTAGAATTACAACCATCTAAAACGATTTAAAAAGAGGAATAAGAAGAAAATCCCTGGGTTTTCCAAGTAAAACAGCGCAGAAAAGTGAAGAAAGAAACTGAATGTAAGAAATTTCAAAATAACGATAGAAAAAGAAATTAAAATAAATGAAAGCAGTAAAAAATTAAAAATAAATAAATAAATCGTGTGAGGCCGAAAAAGAATTAAATACTAAAAAAGCGACTTTATTATGAAAAGCGAAAAAAATTAGGAAATCATTTATTAAAAATAAAACAGTGAAATTAGCTATTTACTATACCATGAAAAATAATTTCTGCCTGACAGATTTGTCATTATGTCTGTTGGAGTTCACCCCATAAGATATACAATAAAAAATTCGACCACACAATTTTTTTTTTTTTTTTTTTTTTTTTTTTTTTTTTTGAAAAAAAGTTGTGAGTCTTTACCAGATTTATCACATTTCCCATTCCGCGAAATCAGTAAAATCTTAACTAAGATACGAAAAAGGAAATTCAATCCCTTAAAAAAATTAAATCGACCAAAATAGGGAACTCTAAATTTTGGTATATTATTATTTGAAGTATGCCATGGAACCTTAAGAGCTTGAAGATTTGAAATGACTTCTGATAGTACAGACTTAAATATTTTGTTTCTATTTAATTAGATAATAAAGTTAACGGTATACAGCCTTCAATAGTTCAATCACTTTTCCTTAAAAATATGTGTGTTCATAAAATAATAAAATATACCACACTACTGAGATACATCTAAAACTTTTTTTCCCTTTAAAACTGTCTGAAAATAACTAAAAACAAGTTCAAACTCACTACTACTGTACAATAGAGAACCGATTATATCATTAAAACTTTTCTGAGTAAAATCGATAGAGAGAGAGAGAATCTGACATTTTTATTATATTAATATAGCTTTACTTATAGTCTTAGAAAACCGTCGTCTCTTAGGAAGCTCACGTTTTTACTGTATCTATTTACCTTTACCCTGTCTTTAGAAACCGTCCTCATTTAGGATGGTGACACATAGCATTACCGTGTCCTTAGAAAGCGTCCTCATTTAGGATGCTGACTCATATCTTTACCCTGTCTTTAGAGACCGTCCACATTTAGGATACTGACTTCTAGCATTACCCTGTCTTTGGAGACCGTCCTCATTTAGAATGCTGACTCATAGCTTTACCCTGTCCTGGAAACTGGAGGTAACCGCTAAGGAATTCACGTTTATATTGAATCCGTATACCTGTACCTTGTCTTTGGACATCATCCATCATTACAGATACTGACGCATAGCTTTACCTTGTCTTAGGAAACTTTCCTTGCTTAGGGTACAGACGCGTAGCTTTATTTTGTCTATAGACACCGTCTTCATTTAGAAAGCTGGTGTATTTTTATTGCGTCTACAAAGCATTACTCTCCACTTCCGCTAACCGTTTTCACTTAAGAAGCTGACGTTTTTATTGCATCAAATTCGCTTTACTTTGCTTTAGAATATCGTTTGCGAATGAATTACTGAATTATTTTTTTGTTCATTTTATTAATAAAAATATGCTCATATCTTTCTTTCAGTAAATAAATTGTTAGAATTCAACTGCAGTAAACACGTTTGATAAAAATATCTTAGCTTTAATATCTTAGAATTATCCATTTTTTGTTTATAATTTTTAATTTTATACGCTTTCAATAATAATTTACCAATTTTTTAAGTATGAATTCCTTCTTCATAATAAATATATATAAAGTCAAAATATTATCGTTAAAAATGTCTGGAGTAAAATTGCAACAGTACACTTTTCATCTTCAATTTCTTAAGTATTTCTAAAAACAGACATGTTTTAATCAGTAAAATTTTCTTCACATTTTTGACTCTTCCAAATAATTTGATAGAATATGAAATGTAATCCATATTCTGTCCATATTCTAATATCTGTCAGAAAATATGCAAGGGAAGGTAGCACTTGTAGTCCGAATAATATTCTTAACGACTAAATTACATAAATATTAAGCTAAAACTTTTTAGAAAGATATACTGTGATTTTCTTTTATATATAAAGGGCATATAACATGTTGATCTACTTTAAGTATTTTTTAAAATATATTCTTCAAAGTATAAGACAGGGTTTCACCAAAAGTCCTAATAGGTCAAAGGGTTCCATGGTTCGGTAAAATTTAAAGACCACTGGTTTAAACCAACTATTCCACATATTATCCAACTATTCCATGTTACCCACCATTTATCCTTTTTTTAAACAATTTTTTTTAACAACAAAATAAATATTACTTTTGACAAGTGATGATTCTTCACAATCGCTTATACTAAATATCCATGATGATTTTTTGGAGATTTTTATCAAAAACCATTAAAGTTATTTTTAGAAGTGTAAATGGTATTCCATAATATCATTCCATACTCTCATATAATATCATTATTTCCTTTCGCATTAATTCACTAACTCAGTTATTCTCAACTGCTGTGTGTCACGGCACTTTTGTGTGCCGCCTATTTTTTTTAATTTATTAATTATATTCTAAGAAAAAAAATTAAAAACCCAAACCAAATCATTCACTTGTTTTAAAGAAAAAAAAAATTATTCATAAAGCTGTTATTGACCATTTAACTATAATAGAGGAGAAAGTTATTCATTACTTTCCAAATTTAGAAAAAAAAAATTGAATTGTGTTCGTAATCCATCTGTATAAGAATTGATTTTCAAAGAAGAGAGGAAAGAACTAATTTCGCTCAGTAATAATCCGTTAATTCATTTTGAATTAAAATGTGAGGCAATTATCCCATAATAACCACACAAAAAAAGCTTTTAAAATATTGTTGCAATTTTCTACATCTTATTTGTGTGAATTTGGATTTTCAGCATTAATAAATATAAAAATGAAAAAAAAAGATCGAGAGACTTTTAAATGTAGATGATGAAATGATAGTGGAATTATCATTTTTTTACGACCAAATATAGCGAAAACATCACAAATCAAGTTCAAATTTCCGTTAAATGTATTCTTATATTTAATTTATAATTATTTACGCAATTAAATATTTTGACTTAATCGTATATATTATTTTATTTAACATGGAAATTTTATTTAACATCATAAACTATTTTACATTGTGCATTATAGATAAGTAAAAATTCTTTTTAATTTTTTTTTTTTTTTTTTTTTTTTTTTTTTTGCTAGTGGTTTTGCAAAATTTGAAATTGTGTTAAAAGTGCACCGCAACAAAAAAGTTTGAGAATCACTGCATTAACTGTTATATTTATTGCTTATGCGGCTGAATTAGAAAAAAGTACAGTGGGTAAAAAAAGTTTTATATATATTATTTTGCACACCTACATTTTTGTTTGCAATTCATAAAAAGAAGCATTGAGAAATAAAAAATTGTATTACAATCTGAATAAGTTTAATTCTCAAACAAACAGAAAAAATTACAATAATATAAATAACAATGCTTTTTTTTGTAACAAATTAAAATATCTCGTGTCAAAAAGTATTTGCACACCTGCATGAATACAAAAGAATAAATATTCAAGCAAATTTCAAATAACTAATATTTAGTATGCATTCCTTTAGCATCTATTACTGCTTGTAATCTTGCTGGCATTGATTTAATTAAATTTTCTGTAACACACACACACACAATAGGGTCAGTATTCGACAACTCTTCAATAAGGGATTGTTTAAGGGCAGATTTGCTTGAAATCTTCCTTTTTCTTATTTTTAAATCCACAGAATTCCACAAATTTTCCAAAGGATTTAAGTCTGGTGATTGTGGTGGAGTGGCAAGTTTTCTGGGTACATGATAAAGCAACCACATACGTGTTATACCGGCAGTGTGCTTGGGATCATTGTCTTGCTGAAAATAGTACGAATACTGATACCCAATTTTATTGCACTTTGTGGTAATTATCTCGCAACACATCAATATAGGTTCGAGCTGTCATATTCCCATCAATGAAACACAAATTACCAACTCCTTTGCTAGCCATGCACCCCAAATCATAACAGAACCTCTCCATGTTAACTGTAGGTAACACATTTTTGGTATGAAAAGCAGTACAAGGTTTTCTCCAAACTAATTTCCCGACATCTGATTTAAAGATATTGAACTTACTCTCGTCGGAGAATATGACATTTTTCCAGAAATCAATTGGCTTATTGATATATTCCTTAGCGAATTCAAGTCTCATCAGTCTATTTCGCTCAGTCATGAGAGGTTTTTTCCTTGGAGATCTCCCATAAATTTGTGGCATCATGCAGAGCATTTCGAACACTTGGGCACAGATTTGAGCTCCAGATGTTGAAGCGACATCATTGCTAATGTAACTGCACTAACAAATGGATTTTTCGATGCTTCTCTTATGATTTTTCGCTTAATTCGCAGTGAAAGGTTTTTTGGGCATCCAGAGCGCAAGTTATTTGATGTAGATCCTCTTTCTTTATGACGTTTTATAACATACCGAACAGTAGAGAAGCAAATTTTTACTTTTTTACCTATTTCTCGATAACTTAGGTCATTTTCACGTAGAGAAACAATTTTTTTCGCAACGAAAATCGGCAATTCAGATTTCTTAGGTGCCATAACAATTTGAAATCGACAATCAACTGATAAAGTTTCGACAATACCTCCTTTTATAGTAGTCTTACGTATGTTATTTACTGCGGGATGACTGTCAAATATAATTAGCAAAAAATGCAAAATTTGCTAAAGTTGAGTTGAGTGTGCAAATACTTTTTGACATAAGATATTTTAATATTGTTGCAAAAAATGTTTTTTTATTAATATTATTGTATTTTTTGTAAATTAATTTAAATGAATAGGCTTATTTTATTTTAAAAGCCAATTTTTGTATTTCTTAATGTATTTTCTTATAAATTGTGAACAAAAATGTATGTGTGCAAATACTTTTTTGTACCCACTGTATGTATAGGCACACACACACACAGAGATGGTAAATTAATTTCGTGCGGTGTTTCGAGGGAAGAAAAACAGAAACATATGGTTATCATTTACTAGCTCGTTTTACTAGCTTCGTTTAGATAATAAAAAAAAGTACAGTTCAAAGAACTGATATACAAGCAAAACAAATCACAAAAACACTTAGAGAATAAACAAAAGCCTTATTTTTATGTAGTATCTGAAAAAAATTACACCCTGACGTTGCAAAAATCCAAATTTCTTGGTTTTTCTTTTTTTTTTTCAGTTATCTACTCTAGTGACAATTACTGATCATAAAATGTTAATGAAACTTTTCCAACAAAAGCTTAATTAAAAAACAAATAAACATGTTTTATAAACATTTACGATAGCCGGTTGGGTTGCGTAATTGGTTTGTTGCTGGCCTTCTGCACCCAAGGTTGCGGTTCAACCCCGGCCCAAGTCGGTGGATTTTCGTGCTGCAGAAAATAGATAGCGGTCATATCGTATTAAACGGCATGTAAAAGATCCCTAGAGTGTCTATCTGACTTAGGCGATCTCGGTAAAATTAAATCCTAGTACATGTTCGCATCGTCAGAGCTCAAGTGCCTCCCTCTGTGGAGGAAACTGGATGTCAAAATTTACCTGCGGTGATTGGTATCCGTCTATATGGCGCCGCACTAAAGAGTGAAACCAGCTTCTGGGATGTACTAGATCTGTAATGGTAAAAATACCAAAATAAATAAATACTTACATTGATATATTAGAATGCAAATCAATGAAAAACCTTCAGTTTTTGCTCTCTTTCTTTTATTGAGAACATTTATAACCCCGTGAAACCCACAAAGTATCACACGGGTGCTTACCTAGAAGTAAGCGTGAAGCACACATCACAAAGAAGGATAACAGCACAAACACATCCATGCCTTCTCTGGGATTCGAACCCAGGCCCAACGGTACCGCAGTCAGCGTCACTAACCACTATACCGGATGGGCGGCTTCAGTTCTGCTTTGAGGCCTTTTATCTTAATGTGAATATATTTATTAACACACTGGGAGAAGTCTTATTCCTTTCACCCACCGCAATATTAAATCCGTGAAAAATCTCTTTTTAAAATAGTTAATAAACACTCAAAAAGATTTTGAACTCAGGAAGCGAAATCATATCAAAATGAAACTCATCGGAAATGGTGTGTTATGAGCTAGATATCACCTGCAGACAGAATTAAATAAATTTCTCTGCGCGGTTGGGAAAATACATTTGATACAATTGATGTGAAATACACTCATGTCCATAAATTAAGAATAATTGAAAGTTCAGGCAAAGAAAGAGCCAGAAGCAAACAAATGTTATTTATTTGTAAAACGTTTTTATTAAACAAAAGGTAAAAAGCAAAAAAGATGCTATATGCTTGATATCATTAATAAAAATTGATATTTTTGCTCCCTGGAGCAATGACAAAATAAACCTTATTTACAAAAACCAATATTTCATGCTTGATATGATGGTTAATACATAGTATGTCTCCCAGGCGATACAATACAGTCTGTACAGCGTCTAGGCATGCTAAGTATCAAATTATCGATCTGATCTTAGAGAATATTACACCACTCATCAAGTAAGGCTCTCCGAAGTTCCGGCAGACATCTAGGAGGTAGTTGAACAGACTGCAACTCATCGGCCAAGCATGTTTCCACAGATGCTTTACTGGATCCAAGTCGGTGAGAATGCTGGCCTGTCTATACGGGTGATATTCTCCGATTGTAGGTATTAGCTTACGATGTTTGCACGGTGAGGACTGGCGTTGTTCATCCATAAATTCTGCGCTCATGGAGCCCTGAAACAAACATACATGTTGCTCTAGAAGGACATCTCAATAGATTTGCTTGTCATGGTTCCAATTTGACCATGCAGGTCAGTACAAGAACCCAGAATAGTCCCCCCCCCTCGGGAAAAAAGCAATCCTGTTCCACGGAAAAAGTTTTATTCAATAATGTTCTCTTGGTTGTAAACGGGTACCTGGTGCTCTCAATATCTCAGACCGGTGAGAATCTGACTACAAGCCAAAGCTGAACTTGTTGGTAAACATCACACAAGCCTATTGTTGCCGGTGTCTACATGCATAATATCTACTCCAGGCTAACAACTAACAGCAAGCGACAGTGAGTTGCAGTAGTGCAACCCATCAGACAGGTCTACGAGCATATAAACCAATCTGCCCTAAACGACTGTACATGGTCTGCCTTGAAACTGACGTATCGTTGTAATAAGGGACTATTCCTACTTCTCTATAACCCCCTCCTCCTTGTCTTCTCTCGGACCCGGCTAGATGTGTGGGAGGAACTAATTGATCAGACGACATGATTCACTAAAATTGTTTTTTGTCACAATATTTAACACAGACACAATAATAATCCAATTAAGATAGTTTGGATCAATAACTAGAGCGCCGAAGGTGAGACCAGTTAGCATGGGGATAATATTTACGGACATTCAACTAATTTCTGCGATAACTTATACAAGTTCGTCTTTTAACTCGGACGCGTACTAACAATTTACTCTCTAACTTCTATTTAAATAATGAGCACAATACCTGAACTTTTGTAATTCAAAAATCCTATAGCTGAGGCCTTGAACATTAAAGGTTAGCTTGTGATTACCTCGCATCCTAGCAATCCTCTCTTTGGTAATCATCAATTCTCACTTCACTAACTCCCAAAATTCGCGAATAGAGAATTTATATAATAAACTTATTTTGCATAACCCCGTTTTCTTATCTTAGGTGAAAGTTGGTTGAAATAATTATTTCCCTTAAAGTATCCCCAAGGTGTTAGTAGAGCCGCGTATAGATCGGTCACACGGCTGAAGAGAGTTGATGAGACAGGTCTGATGATGTGCTCCTTCTATTTCTTTTGGCAGGAACTGCCAAATACCAGCCTTCATTCGACGTTGCACCTAGAGGAAAACATGTGCTGTAACGTCTACTCACATTACCAACATCTTGGAATCGTTGCCAGTGCCTGGAGATGACACTCTGGGCAATTCCAAGTTCCTTGGACACTTCCAGCTGAGTGCGCCTAAATTCCAGACGGTCGATAATTCTACAGCGTAAAAAAACATCCAAATGCGTCCTTGTGACATAACTATGCGATTATTGAACTGAAAATGGCTTTTAAAACGCTTGCGTACAATTTTACTTCTTTGCCTGTATATTCCTTATATTCCTCCTCTTACACTCTAGTCATTGTGTCGTACTATCGGTGTCATGCATATGATTCTTGAAGGTATGTATAGTATTTACAGATGATATATTTATATATTTTAGAGTTCGATTTCCACAGGACTCTGAATTATCCTTAATATGTGGACATGAGTGTATTGACTGTCCATCTTTATTTTCTTCTCTTTTCTTGTGTAGTTGGGGCCATTCTTTTCTTGTCAGCATCTTCCAGAGACAGACGAACTTACAACCATCCTACCCTAGCACCAACGAGAGGCAGCGAACTAGTACTACGACACTGGACT